>PVIU01026071.1:0-22653 GCA_004026605.1 Ondatra zibethicus | reverse complement strand
GGGGGCGGGGGGGGGGGGGGGGGGGGGGGGGGGGGGGGGGGGGGGGGGGGGGGGGGGGGGGGGGGGAGCCTTGCCACCCTGGCTCTGGCCCCCTGGAGAGCATTGTGGAAGAACTTTTCAGTTGAGAGAGTCTGTGAAAGGCCACCAGGGGCTTCTCAGGACAGTGACCTTTGGGGCCTTTTCCATTTCTGGTTTCCAGATGCTGAGCCACCAGAGTGGGGCCCACAAACAAGGGCAGAAGAGGAGCAGATGGAATAGAGAATGCTTCAGAGAGGGCGGTGAAAGCCGCCTGTAAGTCTTTCAGAAAACATAAATGAGGAAGAGATGTTAGTCCTAGCATCTGGGATCTCTTAGGCAAGACACTGGCTGGGTTTTCACGAAGGAACAGGAATCCACTGTTAATACACAAAAGGAATCCCGATGTAGCAGATAACCCAGGATGGAAAGCCCGGAGACCTGCTCGTCCCAACATCTGTGTCACCCCAGGCCAGAGAACTTCTCTTTTCTCTTAGGTCAAAGAGTGATAAGATCCAGTTTGTACCTATTAGCTTCAGGGCTATCTGAGAGGATCAGACTGGATAGGGGAAAATGACTGTGTTTCTGAAATTCCCTAGGCTGGAGTCTACTGTCCAACCTTCTAGTTTAACAGAGCAGATGACCAAGTCTGGAGAAGTTGAGAAACATGAGACTGCACAGTTGTGTCCTAAGGCCATTGGGAAGGTGACATCATGTATACCAGGGATGCTTAGATGGATCCTAGGTAACACCAGGGGAAAAAACTTCAGGGGTAAAAGTTTGGTGCCCAGGACATAGCCCCAATGTTCCACTGGAGTTTCATCTCACATCTGATTTTATTTTGTGATAATAAAAACTATCTACAATCACTATGTGAAACTTGGCAAATACAAATATCTCAAAGAAGGAGAGGTCAAAGGTCAAAGTTTTCACGGTTCCACTGTGTGAGTAGATCTGCTGTTGAAATTATGCCACCTAGTTGCTTAGCCTTCCTCTATGCATGTGCTCATTTGAACGTGTTTGCTACGGTGGCCCTTTCCTCACCGAAGTTTGTTGCTCATTCTAGCCCTGAAATGTCTAAAGCAGTATTTACAATTGCATAATTGTCCATCATATGGCTATATAACAGGTCTCTGACCATTGCTATAGTTTTTGTCTGCAGTGCTCTCCCTAAAAACTCGTGTTTAATGGCTCAGTCCCTGGTTTGTGCTGCTCTTGAGGAATGGAAATGGGTGGTGGTGGTGATGGCATACACCTTTAGTCCCAGCACTCAGGAGGCAGAGGCAGGCGGATCTCTGAATTTGAGGCCAGCCTGGTCTATAGAGTGTGTTTCAGGACAGCCAGGGTTACACAGAGAAACCCTGCTTTGAAATATCAAATAAAAATAAAAATAAATAAATGAATAAAAGAAAAGAAAAAGAAGAAATGAGGAGCAAAACCTTTAAGAGCTTGACCCTATGGAAGGGAGTTACGTCATTGAAAGTGCACCCCTCCCCCTTTTGTTTACATTAAAAATAATTGTGTGAGCATGTGTGTTGTGTGCATTTATGTGCACCACATGCATGCAGATTCCCAAAAAGGCCAGAGGACACTGGGTTCCCTAGAACTGGAGTTACAAGTGATTGTGAGCTGCCCGCCGTGGGTGTTGGGATTGAATCCAGGTCCTCTGCAAGAGCCCCTTGAATGTATACCCTTGAAGGAAAATGGAACCCTGCCCCTTTCCTGTCTGTCTTTTGCCACGTTCCACGATGCAATCCTTCTGTGCTGTGCTGCCTCAGCACAGACCCAGGGGAAGCTGTCAACCATCAAGGGTTGAAAGTTCCAAGCCATGGCTTGGTGGAGGTGGTGCACACCTTTAATCCCAGCACTCAGGAAGCAGCGGTAGAGGGCAGGCCGATCTCTATGAGTTCAAGGCCAGCCTGGTCTATATGGTGATTTCCAGGATTGCCAGAACTACATGGTGAGGAGAAAAAACCAAACCAAACCAAAACAACAACAACAACAAAAACTAAAGAAAATTACAAACCATGAGCCAAACCAACCCCTTCCTTCTTCTTTTTTCTTTAACTCATTATTTTGTTACCATAATGCAAAGCTGACTAACACGGAAATCAAGGTTCTTTCCTAATTGTTTACTATTATAAACGACAGCATTGAACATTTTATATGTAAGACATTGCTCTACTGGTCCCTCACTAAATCCCAGAACCTCTCATTAAGTTCAGGGAGTTGAAAGAAGAATGGGCACCGGCACCAAACTTGCTGCAGACTGCACTAAGTGCCTGAAGAGCTGGCCTTAGCTAAGTTAGAGCTTCTTGTCGGACTGTCATGGACTCAAGTCACTTTTCAAATCTCTGTCCCTTGATTTTTCAGAGACTCATGAATACTGATTTTCTCCCAAATCAGTTTTTTCTTTTGGTTTTTTGGCTGGTTGGTTAGTTTTGGTTTGTTTGTTTGGTTTTTTTTTTAATATTTTATGGTTTACTTAACTTTATTTTATGTGTATTGGTGTGAAGGTATCAGATCCCCTGCAACTGGATCTTCAGACAGTTGTGAGCTGCCATGTGGGTTCTGGGAATTGAACCCGGGTCCTCTGGAAGAGCAGTCAGTGCTCTTAACCACTGAGCCATCTCTCCAGCCCCCCGTAGTTTTTGGTTTTTTAAGGCAGGGTTTCTCTATCTAGCCTTGACTGTCCTGGAACTAGCTCTGTAGATCAGGCTGGCCTCGAACTCATAGAGATCCATCTTCCTCTGCCTCCTAAGTGCTGGGATTAAAGACACGTGCCACCACTGCCCAGCGCTCTGAAAGTTTTGAAGGTTTATCATGCTAAACTATATGGTTGTGGGATATTATATGGAGCTGAGGCTCAAAACCCTAGTGAAACATTACTTTAAAAATAAAGTATTTTATTTAAAGACATATATTTTGCATCAGGTCTCCCCCCCGTATTAATTATTCTCAGAGTTTCATTTTACATTTTGTGGTTCATGTGGATTTGTTTGAGAAAGGGCTTTGCT
Source organism: Ondatra zibethicus (assembly GCA_004026605.1). Classification (NCBI taxonomy): domain Eukaryota; kingdom Metazoa; phylum Chordata; class Mammalia; order Rodentia; family Cricetidae; genus Ondatra; species Ondatra zibethicus. The sequence goes on along the minus strand of PVIU01026071.1, from coordinate 19,621 downwards.
AGGCAGCCCAGGCTGGCCTTCTGCTTCTGCTTCCTAAGTACAGGGGTCCAGGTGTGTCCTGGCTCCATTGTGTCTGGACTTGTGGAAGCAGGAGCATGTGGCAGGGGCTCCTTGCCTTATGGTGGACAGGAAGCAAGGGAAAGAACTATGGAAATGAACCAAGGAAAGATATAGCCTTCGGAGATATGTCCCCACGGATGTTCTATCCTTCCTCCCATTAAGTAAGCTCTGCCTACTACTTTTCAGCACCCCCCTCAGGTGTCACCATCTGAAGACTCCCTCAGGGGAGTAACTCACTGATCAGGACGGAGCCCTCAGGATCTAGTCACCTGTGAGAATACACCGCAGAGAACGCCCGAGGTGTGCTTTGCCAGTCTCTGAGGTGTTTCCAAACCTGGTCCAGCTTGACAAGAGATTAACCATAACTACTTGTATCACATCTCTGGAAAGTCCCCACCTCCTAATCCACCTTATTCTGGGCTTACATTTGACCATTCATGAGGGGCTGTAGTGACACTATGTGTCTTCTCAGGAGATCACAGGAAGCCTTGCAACTATGGCCCAAATCTCTCTTAAAAACCCTCTCGGAGCAAAGCCACAGCCGTAAAACAAGTTTGACTATTGTCCCGCTTTGAGGACTCCTCAGTTGGTCACATGGAGAGGACTGCCCACCCAGGTGCTTGTTCTTTTAGCCATTACAGTATAGCACTAAACATGTGTGGCAGGGGCCATTGTGCATGCTTGGTCCAATGGAATCTTCAGGGAATTCCTGTCCTGACCCCCATCTAACTGTAACCGAGCCAGAACTGGATGATAGCTGAATCCTACTGAATCCAGTAGCCAATGTCTACCGTAAAAGATGCCCACACATCTGTTTGGGATGTGCTGCCTTGCAATAGGTGATTGGAACAGCACGCTCTTCTTCCTAGAGTTTTATGTCTTGATTAGTTCTGTCACGTTCCAGGTTAGTTTAGTCACATGACAGACTACCACAATAGGCATTGAGTGACCACATCTTACGTAAAGACTGCTCTGCCTGAAGAATAAAGGACAAGCAGTACACGGCCTATTCTCTGTCAGAAAAACCTGGTCCCAGTAAGGATGCACATAGAGCAATCGCCCTGCGGTCCTCAAGGAGCAGCATCTTCACAGTGCACTGGCTGCCCCCCCACCCCGCCGCATAGGAGGGTAAGGTGATTCTTCCTACAGAGCAGGGCATAACTTGCTGAAATGCAGGTCAATACTAAATTACATCTTAAACGATGTCTGCCACTTGCCTGTGGGCAAGGAAAGGGGACATTCCAACAGATGGAGCTCTTGGGCAAAGGGGCAGAAATTCCCACACCACTGCTCTACCAGAAGAGGCTTCTGGCTGAAGCAGGGTCTATGCTGACCTTCTCTCTTCCTTCTCCGGGGTCCGGTAAGAGTTTCAAAGTAAGCCTTATCAACTTTTGATAAGGAGTTTCAAAGCAAGGACAGGGTGGTGGGGCTGGTTCACTTTCTTTTAAAGTGTTGGCTAGTTTTCTTATCACTTGGCAAAGGCCTGAGAGAACATCCTAAAGAAGATTTGTCTTGGCTCACAGGGTTGGAGCTGCAGTCACAGTTGGCAAGGCAGAAGCATCACAGCAGAAGAGCATGATGGGGAAAAGTTCCTTACCTCATGGCCGGAAATGAGGTAGAGTCATGAGAGGTAGGGGCCTGGCACAAGATCTACCCTTCGAAGGCATGCCTTCAGTGATTTACCTCCTCCAACCAAGCATCAAAAGCTATCTCATTCAGCTGTGAGCTCATCGGATTATTTTGTTGGTGAGGTTAGTACTGTCATGATCTAGCCACTCAACCGAATCTAGCCTGCTCCATGGGACTACAGACTGGAGACCAAGCCCTTTGACACATGAGCCCTTTGAGGATTATCTTGTTGTGGTCCAAGGCTCCAAATCAACCCAAGCAGACACAAGGGGTGACCATAAGGCAAGATTTAATGCAGGGTAGGACAAAAGAAGGGGGAGAGGAGAAGGGGCTGATCAATTAGGGCAGCAGAATAGACTTGAAAGCTGTACTTAAATACTTGAGGCAAGTATTTAAGTACAAAAATAGCAAAAGATTGTTGCCAAGTTACAGTTATGATTTTCACCAATCAGGATTTAGGGATTAGGGGCTTCCTTCAATGTTCCATTATTGTCGATCGACATACAATGCCAGTTTTTCAGTCCAACCAATCAGATTCATTAGTCCCTTTTGCTGTTAGGAACAGCTATGATGTTTCTGGAGAACTAAAGATGCACAACAACTATTTCTATGGCTTAAGAAGGAGGTGGGTCAGCTACTGGAAGGTTCCCAGCTCCCCTAGGGCTTGGGAACCTGAACTTTGTTTCACTCTACAGGTAAAATGGAGTCCGAAGTCAAAATGGCAGCACTGAGGACAAGGTGCTTTTTGCCTGATCCCAACAGTCTTAGTTAGGGCTTCTATTGCTGTGGATAAAGATCACAGCCAAAAAGAAATCAGGAAGGAAAGGGTCTCTTCCATAGTCACTTGTAGTCCATTATCCAGGAAAGTCAGGGCAAGAGCTAGAGGCAGGAGCTGATACAGAAGCCATGGAGGAGTGCTGCATACTGACTTGCTCAGCCTGTTTTCCTATAGAACCCAGGACCACCTGCCCAGGGGTGGTACCACACACAGTGTTCTGGGTCTCACATCAATCATTAATTAATAATTGATTAATTAATGCCCTACAAACTTACATACAGGCAAGTCTTACAGAAGCATCTTCTCAATTCTGTGTCCCTCTTCCCAAATGACTCTAGCTGTGTCAAGTTGACATAAAGCTAGATAGGACATGGAGATATTTCATATCTCAACCACACTCCTCAGTGAACTTTGGGCATGATCCTTAACCTTTGCCACTCATTGGGGTTATCTGAGGAGCATCTAGAGAATATCAGTGGGGTGGCAGTCCACACCAATTAGCACTAACCCATACTTGACCCCATCGTCAACTAAAGCTGAACACAAGCATATTCTAGCAGCTGTGCCTATATGTGTCCACGCAACATGAATACATGTGTGTATGTACCAAAGGTCATGCGAATACCCAAAAGTGCCTCATCTGTGTTAAGACTGCAAGTGATTCACATGCATAGCAACAGAGCAGTTTGGTCCTGTGTGTGTGTGTGGTCAGTAACAGTCCATTCAAGATGCTAGAACAAAATGTGTCACCTGAGGAATTTATAAACAGCAGAAGGTTTTGTTCATGGTTCCCAAAGGGAGAAAATCTGAAACCAAGGCACCATCCGACCTGGCATCTGGTCTCCTAGATGGTACCTACTTCCTGTGCCCTCACTGGCAGGAGGGACAAACACTTTCCTTCCAGAGTCTTCTAAGAGTAGAGATCCCTTGCTGACACCAAGGTCCTCATATCCTAAGCACTTCCCAGAGGACCCATGTCTTCATGGCTTCTTTAATCCCAGAGACAGAGGGAGGCAGATCTTTGTAAATTCAAGGCCACTCTAGTCTACATAATAAGTTCCAGGACAGCCATAGGTAAACACTGAGACACTATTTCAAGAAAAAATAATGAAGTACATTTTATTTATTATGCACTCTCACTTTGCATGCACACGTACACACACGTTTCAGGGCAAAGCAGGGATATCACTAATGGCCTTGTCTTAACATGACTGGTCCTGAGGATCGCCTAAATAAAGTGCCCACATGTTCAAATAGCTGCCCCAGATTTTGGTTCTCTGGACCAGAACAAACAACAACCTTTTCTTTTCCTCATCAGACATCCGGGCAGCCCTTAGTTTCCAGCGTGGGTGCCAGCTCTACCACTCACAGGGGGCAGGCTTGGTAAGTGGTTCTCTTTATAGGACGGACTCTGGGTGAAAACATTGGAGGCTCCTGGGTCAGCTGTGAGGAAGGGTGTGGTGGCCTTTCAACTGTATTTTAATGGATAAAGACTGCCTGAAGATCTGAGAGTAAAACAGTCCCACTGGTCAGCCTTATAGACTGGGTTATGGTAACACCACCTTTAATCCCAGTATCCACAGTGACACGCACCTTTAATCACAGTAGCTACACTAGTTGCCATAGAAACCGGGTGGTGCATGCCTTTAATCACAGTGGTGCTCACCTTTAATCCCAGACCTAGAGAGGATTATAAAACGGGAAGAAACAGCTCTCAATGCAGTCTCCTTCCAAGATTCCAGGAGGCAGGATCGCCCTTTCAAACTGAGGTCAAGGTAAGAGTCGGTGGCTGACTGTTTTGCTTTTCGGATTTTCAGGTTGAACCCTAATTCCTGACCCTGAGTTTTTATTAATCATGCTTCAGAAGGGAGAGCAGTGGTTCCCCGCTCTCACTCCACCAGTTAGACGAGACTTCCCTCTGTCTTCAGAGGACTCTGCTGCAGAAGCAGCTGGAAAACTGAAGTGGAGTTCCTCCTGGTGCTGAGCATCCTGATGTTCTTCCATCTCCTCAGTTGGGCAACAAGGTGCTGTGTCTTAACTGGAACCTTGTTGCCCAACTGAGGATCCCCACCCCTCCAAAGTGACTTTCTTCTGTCATCTCACCCTATGACGTTCTCTTCAGGAGCAAATAGATCTTCCAGTTTCCCTGAGGCTTTCTGAGGCCAGGAACATCCCTTGGAAGGGGCTGGCTGCTTTTACCTCCACACAGAAACAATCTGAACTAGCGTGGAGCCACTGTGAAAGGTTACAGGGCTGCTGCTGGTGCCCGAGCCCAGGTGAAAGGGTGGCTCTTCATAAAAGGAGCAGGGCCAGGCCTTAGCAGGGTATTCAAAAGTGTCTCCAGGCTGAGGAAGTCAGAAACATTTTAAGCAGCTTTCAATAAATGGTGTTCTTTTACTTCCAAGAAGCAAAATTAAGGGGCTGAAGAGATGACTCAGCAGTTAAGAGCTCTGAGTGCTCCTCTAGAGGACCAAGGTTTGATTCCCAGCACTCACATGGCAGCTCACAGCTGTCTGTAACTCCAGGATCCAGCACCCTCACAGAGGCATACATGCAGGCAAAATGTCAATAAAATAAAAATAAATAAGTTTAAAAAAAAGAGAGAGGGGCTGGAGAGATGGCTCAGAGGTTAAGAGCATTGCCTGCTCTTCCAAAGGTCCTGAGTTCAATTCCCAGCAACCACATGGTGGCTCACAACCATCTGTAATGGGGTCTGGTACCCTCTTCTGGCCTGAAGGCATACACACAGACAGAATATTGAATACATAATAAATAAATAATTTTTTTTAAAAAAAAGAGAGAAAGCAGCGAAATTAAGGTGTGACTTCTGAGAAAATAATGCTGCCTGTTACGGACCCACCTTTGGAAGGACTTTTCTAAGTAATTTTGTTAAACTCTGGATTTGAGAATATGGAAACGGAGGCCAAGCGAGAAGTGGCTGCCTCAGGTTCCAGAGCTACTTAGAGGCAGAAAGTATGTGTGGCAGAAAAAGAGCTGTCTCTGGCGTCAGATGAGCCTAGAACAGGCCAAGCTGTGCTCTCCAACCTTGACAAATCTGTCTGGCTCTCCTTTCCTCAGCTGTGAAGGGATCATAGCACATAGCAAAGCTATTGTGAGCATTAAGGGAAAATGCCGACGGAATGCCCAACACACACTAGTCCTAACAGCCAGTGGGCGTCAGTAGGGTGGTAGAAATCAGTCCCTTTCAATGGCGGGTGGAAAGCCACAGTAAGGGGCTATTCTGAGCACTGTCCCTGAGCCTTTGACAGTCAAGCTGGGACTTTCTCTGGGACTGTGTTAATGGCCCACAAGGGCCCTTCTCCTTGTCCTTCATGATTTTTGTCCTAACTGGGCAGAGGCTTCTGAATACTTCAGAAAAAGTAACCAGTGAACAAGAGAAGCCTCCATCACCCCCAGAAGACTGGGACCAGTGACCAGACCACTGGTTTGCACCTAATCACTCATTCGTTTAACAGATAGTTAAGCACCTACCCCTTGCCAGACACTAGGCTCAGAGATGGGGATCTGGCAGTGAATAAAGGCAATGCTGGCCCTCAGCGCTAATGCTCTAGATAACTCTAGCAATTTCAGGGAAAGTGGGGCTGATATCCAGCCTCACAGCCCTCTGTGCAGGAAGCTCTCCCACTGTAGCACTTCCTCTCCCTTCCCTCCAGCTCTCTTTCCCCACCCCATCCCCAACTGTCATGGCCCTTTTTCTCTAAACCATGCCTGATTAACTGGGGGAGTTAAACCCAAATGGCACTTGTATTTAGAGATGAGGAATCTGATATTTTCTTTTTTTTTTCTTTTTTGGTTTTTTTTCGAGACAGAGTTTCTCTGTGCAACTTTGGAGCTTGTCCTGAAAATCGTTCTGTAGACCAGGCTGACCTGGAACTCACAGAGAACTCGGGAAGCCAGGATTAGAGGCGTGCGCCTCCACCGCTGACAGAAATCTGGTATTTTCAATGATGAAGAAATCATAAACCCCTTCTCTAAATTATGCCACCCCTGTGATTAAGCTGTGGGCGTGAGCGCATGCATGCATATGTACGCGTGTGCTTGCGTGTGAGTGTGCACATGTGTATGTGTGCTTTGCGTGTGTGTGTGTGTGTGTGTGTGTGTGTGTGTGTGTGTGTGTGTGTGTGTTGTAGCTGTTGGATTTCTTTCTAAGGATGGTTGGCCTGCCCGGGGAAGAACTTCTCAGTTCCTCACCAGGGCACAGGTTTTGGGGAGTGTCTTTTTAGCAAACAGCACCTCAACCTCTTTTATCAGTCGATTTCAGCTGTGAAAAGAAAGAAAGAAACAGTAGGTTTGCTTAGTGCAAGCCCTTTTCTGAAGCCAATAGGAGAACAGGAAGGGAAACAAGAGGAGGCCGCACTGGGTTCAATGGTTAACCAGCGAGATTAATAAATGGCAGAAGGAGGAAACCAGGAGTAAAGAGGCAAGAAGAAATGCCTCCCTGTGGTTCAAAAGCCAAGGAGAGTTTACCTAGATCTGGATGACCTGTGGTTAAAAGGTCCTGGGGTGGGTCGTGGCGGGGGATAGGCAGCTCTCATCGGATCCCAGGCTGAACCAGCGCCTCTCCTGGCGTCACCTGGCTCCTCTCAGAAGCTAGGCAGCCTGACACAGAACTGGGGCAGACTGTCCCTGCCACTGGGGCCTCAGGCTGTACCTCATCCCACAGGCTTCTCCCAGTGAACCGGCTCCTTGTCTCCCAGTACGGGTGAGATGTGAGTTTTGGGCCAGATGAGAACCTCTGGTGGATATAAATCAGGAAGAAACTATTTCATTCTCTGCCCTTGAAGACTCTAAGAGTTTGGCAGAGAGTCTCTTCTCCCTTTGCCTCAGACTCACTTTAAGAGTTTGGCAGAGAGTCTCTTCTCCCTTTGCCTCTGTTTCCCTGTTGTTGTGGTTGCCCAACTTTTTGCCTTTAAGGATCAGATATTAAATATTTGCAACTGTAGGCCAGCTCAGCTACCCAACTTTGCCACTGACATGTTTTTAAAAGCAGCCAGCGGCTGGTGTGTAACGGATAGATGAGGGCCTGCTCCAATAAAACTTTATTCACAAAACAGGTAGAGGACAGGATTGCCAAAACACTGTAGTTCGCACCTCCTAGACTAAACTCTCCAAGATCAAATGATCCTGGATTACCTTACAGAGAGAAACCGGAGACTCACTCATGTGGCATGCTCCCGGCCACCAGAGCATGCTAATGATGGGCCCGAACTGCAGACCGAGTGGCCTGTCTTGGGTTTACTGTGGCTCCCAATTCTTCCAGAGGTTGAACACAGCTGGTTTTGCCTTAAGGAGCTGATCCTGGAAGTCTGTCTCCCACTGGGACTTGGGGTAGGACCAAGCCCTCTCAGACTGTCTCAAAGGGACTTTCTGAAGCATTGAGGGCCCAGACCATGATGAGCAAAAGAACACTACGAGAGAAAGGGGGAGGTGATGGAGAGGATCTCAGGCCTCCTTCTAAACCCGAGGAAAGGGTGCCTAGAGGGGGGAGCTTCGTACATACTCCACATCGAATGTCCACGCTTACTGTCCTTTGTGTCACATAGCTGTGCCCGGGGGAGGAGGGAACACGCTCAGCCCATGCTTTTCCTTGTCAGAATATTTTACCCCATGGCTTCTTCACAGAGGAACTCTCCAGCATGTTCTTCTGCAGCTAAAGTGATATGGCTGACCCAACATGGTTCTGTTTATTGTCTTGCTTCTGTGATACACCTCCCTTCAGGGCACCTTATGTAAGTTTATATGGGACTTTCTGTTCCTTGGCTGAAGTTCCCAGGGAGCTTTTATGATGAGAATCCATTTTCTTCTTTGTCCTCAGCTTCCAGAAGGGAGAGGCTAAGGCTAAGGTACAACTGGGCGAGGTAACACCTCTTTAACTGAGAGTCTCCAGGGACCCGAGGTCCAGGCCAGTGTGACCCTTCTTTCCACACACCATCCTCCCTCTCTGTGTGGCCCTCTCCTTGGCCACAGGATCTGGAGCAAAAGCTCTTCTTGCCCACAGCTGTGCCACGGTCACCTCTAAACGTGACACGGCACACAGATGGTGGCATTCACTGTCCTGTTTGTGGTGGCAAGGGTTTGTAGCAAGAAACTGTGTGAGAGAAAGGAAGCCTGGGAATTGCTTTGCCATGGGCAGACTTTCTTGCCAAGTGAGGAAATGAGATGTTGGCCGCCTTCAGTATGACTGTAGACTGGAGAGTTAAACTGGCTCTGGGAACCCTCTGAGGAGGCTCCAGCGAAAGTATAAGGAGCTAATGGTGAGCCCACATTTTCTAACTGCAGGATCAGCTCAACATGACCATCAGGCCAGTCGGGGGCTGATGAGAATATGGCCATGGGGTCCAGTGTGCAGATCCATCACCCACCTTTACACAGAGCAGTCAAGGCCTGCGTCCTGAGCGCCCACTTCCCTCCCTTGGTTCTCGTTTCTCACACGACCTAGCTCTTGCTCCTAACAATCGCCACAGTCGTCATTCTGCCCTGACTGTGGTCCAGACCCTTCCCAGGCTTCCTTGTCTTCTTCTTTCTCTTCTGATCCCAAGGCTCTTGTCAGTCTCTTCCTCAGATTTCATTTCACATGTCCCAAATAGGCAAGGGTACTCTCCATGACAGGACCCCTGTATACGTTATCATCATCTCCCCAAAACTCCTCCTTTTTGAGGCAACTGATAAACGTGTGGCCAGAAGAGAGAGTCGTTTTGTGAGACAGGAAATTGACGGGACAAGTAAGCACTGGTCCCCGTTATGTTCAAGTGCCAACTCTCGGCACCTATTGATAAGGCTTTTAAAATTCAAAAATCAGGTCTTTGCAGGTTAAAGGTTCACATTGCAAACCTTTAGATGAGAGCCAGGTAGTGGTGGCGCATGCCTTTCATCCCAGTGTCAGTGAGGCAGAGACAGGCAGATTTCTGTGAGTTCAAGGCCAGCCTGGTTTACAGAGAGAGTCTCAGGACAGCCAGGACTGTTAACACAAAGAAACCCTGTCTCGAAAAACCAAACCAAAACAAAACCCAAACAAACAAACAAACAAAACCCCAAACAGAACTACAAGACATTGAAATGACTCTTTTTTTTTAAAGATTTATTTATTTATTAAGTATACAGTGGTCTGCCTGCATATGTCCCTGCAGGCCAGAAGAGGGCACCATATCTCATTACAGATGGTTGTGAGCCACCATGTGGTTACTGGGAATTGAACTCAGGGCCTTTGGAGGTGCAGCCAGTGCTCTTAACTGCTGAGCCATCTCTCCAGCCCTGAAATGACTCTTTTTACAAGCCCAGACGCCAGGAGAGAGGCAAAGGATGAATCTCCATCCTTCACAGCACACATAAGAAGGGCCAAAAACTTGAACATAAACCTAAGATTACAAAACTATAGAGGATGACATAGGAGTAAGTTGTCATGACTACGGATTAGACAATGGTTTTTCAGATACACACCAAAAGTATGGACAGCAGAAGAAAAACTGGGTAAGTTGGATTTCATTGATAATAAAGATATTTTGTGTTGCAAAGGACACCAGCACGAAGTTACAAAGACAAAGTGAAAGGATGGGAAACAGTTGTACACCATGTATGGAATACGACATTTACATCTAAAATAGGTAAAGGAGGGGTACTTTCTCTCCTGGGGAGAGCGGGGCAGGTTTAGGGGCATTAAGGTCCATTGGTGTGGGACAGGTAGACAACTGTCAGTGTGTAGATGGAGAAGGGACCTCAGAAGGGAGAGGTAGGGTAGGTACCCTGCCAGTGGAGGAGTTTGAACTGGGAGGTGATGGTTAAGGAGAAAGGGCCTGCCATAAAGCAGCTCAAAAGGGCTCAGGCGCATAGGGGAACGTGGGGTGGCCCTGAGGTAAGTAAGGGCAATGGGGAGAAGGGAGGGCCAAGATAACCTGAGTTCAATGGAGAGCTTGGTTGTTTGATGAGTCCATTGGCCCTCTCCACCTTCCTCGAGGATTGTGGATGGTAGGGGATGTGGAATTTCCAGGAAATGTTGAGAGCTTCTGACATTGGAAGTGAAAGCTGACTCATTGTCCATCTGGATGGTCCGTGAGATGCCAAACTGAGGAATGTGGTCCAGGAGTACCTGAGCCACCACATCTGCTGTTTCCCTGGAGGCCGGAAATGCTTCTATCCATCCTGTAGAAGTGTCCACAAGTGTTAAGAGATAACGGAGTTTTTTACAAGTTGACATATGGGTGAAATCAACCTGCCAATCTTTGCCCAGTTGGTGTCCATGAAGCTGGTGTAGAGACTGACGTATGTGGAGAGCCCTCTGTGGGTTGGCCTGGGCACACGTCTGGCAGGAGGAGTAAAATACAATCTCGGAGATGAGTGGAGTCAAAGAGGGGCTCCAAGAAGCGAAACAAAGCTTTGGGGCCTATGTGTAAGGTCCAGTGGATGTCTGAAATGATTGATAATGCCTGGTCTTGAGGAAGGATGAGACAGTTATTTAAATAGAACCGTTCATCCTTTGTTTTTGTGGCCCCCCTTTTTATAAGCTCCTCCCCCTCTTTAGGTTGGTAATAGGGCTGATAGGAGGGAGTTAAGAACAAAATATGTTCTGTGGAATCTGAGGAACTGGAGGCCAGTTCCCAGGCCACTGAGTTAACCTTGGCATTGCCTATGGCCACTGGGGTCCTTGGAGGATTGGTGTCCTTGACAGTGAATAATGGCTACTTCTGCAGGGAGCTGGAGGGCCTCCAAAAGTTTGGCTGTAAGGGATCCGTTAACTATGGGAGTGCCCTTGGTAGTAAGGAAGCCCCTTTCCTTCCAGAATGCAGAATGGGTATGGGCTATTAAGAAGGCATATTTAGAGTCAATGTAGATATTATCCCATTGGCCCTTGGCTATTTGGAGTGCCCTGGTCAAGGCAACTAATTCAGCCTTTTGTGAGGAGGTTCCCTTTGGCAGGCAGGTCGCTTCGACTGTGTCAGTGGAAGTGACCACTGCATATGCTGTTTCTATAAGGAAACTTCCGTCAACAAACAGGGTGAGTTGGGGATCTGTAAGTGGCTGGTCTAGAAGACCTGGCCAGGGTGAGGTTAAAGCCTCTTCAGCCTCTGGGCAAGAGTGAGAGGAAGTACCAGACGGGGAGGGAAGAGGAAGGAGAGTTGCGGGGTTTAGGGCAGGACTGGAAGCCAAAGTAATTTGGGAGTTTTCTAGATAGAGTAAATGAAAAACCTGGACTCATGAAGGTCCAAGGAGAGAGAGAGAGAGGAGTCAAGGAGAAGGTCTGAGAGGCGGTGGATGGAATATACCATGATTGGCCCAGACAAGACGATCTTGAAAGCCTCCTGAGTGAGTTCAGCTGCTGCTGCCAGGGCTCTCAGGCATGGTTGCCATCCACAGACGGTGACATCCAGCTGTTTGAACAAAAAGGTGACAGCCCGATTTGAAGGCCCAGCCTGTTGGGTTAGAACTCCCGTGGCCACTCCTGACCTCTCATCTGTATAAAGATGGTAAGGCTTCGTGGGGTCTGGAAGAGCAAGGGCAGGAGCTGTTAGAAGGACATCTTGCAGTAGAGAAAAGTGGCGATGGACGATGGCCAGGTCGGTGAGAGGTCCGGTCGGGGTCTCTCTGGCTGCCTGGTACAGAGGCTTGGCTGTAATGGAAAAGTTAGGGATCCAATGGCAAAAGAACCCCAACAAACCCAAAAATGAGAGGATCTGAGCCCCTGTGGTTGGAGGCTGTAAATCCCGCAGTGTCTGGACCCTGTCAGAGGTGAGGGTCTTAGACCGCTGGCTAAGTTGAACACCCAAATATACCACTGTAGGAGAGCACAGCTGAGCCTTATTTGGTGAGATTCGATATCCCAGGGATCTGAGGAAGTTCGGGAGCGCAGAGGTGTTCTGTTGGGACAGAGACAATGTAGGACTGAAGAGAAGTAGGTTGTCCACGTACTGGAGGAGTGTGCTAGAACCTGCGACAAAGTTTGAGAGATCTTGAGCCAGAGCATGGCCAAAGAAATGGAGGCTGTCCCAAAAACCCTGAGGGAGAACAACCCATGTAAGCTGTCTGAAGGACAGGGAGTCAGGGTCCTCCCAGGTGAAGGCAAAGAGGAAGTATGAGTCAAGGTGTAAAGGGACAATAAAGAAGGCATCTTTTAGGTCTAGAACTGTAAAGTAGGAGGTAGTAGGAGGGACATTAGACAGGAGATTGTAAGGGTTGTTAACAAGAGGGTGAACTGGAATAACTGCCTCATTTATGAGGCGGAGGTCTTGAACAAAGTGGTAAGCACCAGAGGGCTTACGCACAGGAAGAATTGGAGTGTTGCAGGGTGAGTTGATAGGAATTAAAAGTCCTTGAGATAGGAGATGGGTGATGATAGGCTTAAGGCCTCAGTGGTGGGTTTCAGAAATAGAAAACTGGGGTCTGGAAGGGAAGGATGAAGGGTCTTTAAGGCAACCTAGGACTGGCTGGTGGTGAGTAGCAATCACAGGAGTAGAAGTGTCCCATACTTGGGGATGTACTGGATATCTCGACCCAGTAAAGGTGCTGGGCAAGCAGGTATCACTAAGAAAGAACAAGAGAAAAATTGTCCTGCAAGAATGCAGGGCAGTGGCAAAGTTTTAAGTGGGGAGGAATGGGTCCCGTCTACCCCCATAACTGAAATGGGTGAAGGGAACCTAAGGTCCAAACGAGATGTTAAAACAGAGTAGGTAGCTCCCGTGTCCAAAAGAAAAGCAATGGACTTACCCGCTACCTGCAGCGTTACCCTAAGCTTGGAGGGCTATGGGAGTCACCAAGTCTGGGCTGCATCAATCCTCCACAAGGCCGAGAAGTTCGAAGGCTGGCACAGTCTCACTTGCAGAAGTTGGTGAGGCTGGACCTCTGTGGCATGGCATAGAGGATGAGCCGGCACTGGGACATTGTGATTTCCAGTGTCCAGGTTGCTGGCAGATAGGGCATGGCCTCGTAGGAGGTTTAGTGCAATATTGTGCCATATGGCCATTTAGGCCACACTTGAAACAGCTTGCCAGCAAGGTTGACTTAGTCTGGGCTCCATCAGGGTAGAGCCTTGTGGTTGGCTTCCCTTGTCCCCCTTCCTGTAGCCTTAGGGCGGCTGCTAAGGCCTGGGCCTGTAGATTAGCTGCTTGTTATAGCCTTGTCTGTCAGGAAGACTCAGCTGCTTCTTCTCAGGCATTAAAAACTTTAAAGTCCACTTCCACCAATTCCTGTATAAGGGTTTGGGGACCTTCCTCAGCCTTTCTTAACTTTATTCTAATATCTGGTGCTGAATGAGAAATAAAATGGGTAGCCAGGACCGTGGCTCCTGCTGGGGAGGCTGAATCTAGCCTGGTATGTTAGACCATGGTCTCTTGAAACCGATTTTAAAAAATGGCTGGATTTTCATCTGCTAGCTGTGTAATCTCTCGAAGTTTTTCAAAATTAACTATGTTTTCTGAGACCATTTCCACACCCTGAAGGAGGCAACGAACCATGATATCCCACCTCTGTCAGCTGCTTTGGCCAGGCTGGTAGTTCCAGTGTGGTTCTGTCACGGGCACAGCCACTTCCCCGACAGGGACTGTACTGTTTACCAAATGAGTCCGGTCTGCCTATTGTCTGGCTGCTGCCTGAATTCTACTTCGCTCCTCAGGAGTGAGAGTAGAAGCTTGGATGACATAGAAATCATGCCAGGTTAGATCGCAGGCCTGGGACAGATAGCGAAACTCTTTAATATAAGCAGAAAGATTAGCAGAAAAGGAACCCAGCTGCTTTTCTGTCTGAGAGAGATCTGGAAGAGAAAAGGGAACATGCGCTTTAAAAATGCCACTTCCCAGAGAGGGCAAAGAAGGGCGAAGTTATGGTGGGATCTGGTATGGGAGGAGACAGGGGAGAATTGGGAGGGGCTAGCCCAGTCTGCAGAGGGGGTCCAGAAGATATCTGTTCCCTTCTCCAGTGGCTCAGCAGAAGGCTACAACTACCAAGGATCCCAGGCCGGCAGTTCAGAAAGGGGTCTTGTCACTTGGCTCCAGCAGCTTCCCACATCCTTTGACTGATGGCACATAGATGGTAGGCGGGGCCCAAGGCTGCAGTGTAGACGGAGTTAGTAGCACACTCTTAGTGACCCTGCCCTGCCAGGTGTCGATGTAGGAAGTGGCTTTACCATCTTCTTGTTTGTTTGTGTGTTTGTTTTTTGAGACAGGGTTTCTCTGTGTAGCTTTGGAACCTGTCTGGAATTCACTCTGTAGACCAGGCTGGCCTCGAGCTCACAGAGATCCATCTGCCTCTGCCTCCCCAGTGCTGGGATTAAAGGTGTGCGCCACCACCGCCCGGTTCTCCATCTCTTTCTTAACACTCTTGGTGTCTCTAGAGTCCAGAGTAAAGAACTGAAGCTTTGTGGGGGCTCTGGAGGGAGTGAGTCCTCCTAGTGTGAGGTCTCTCAAAATGAAGTCAGATGTGATTGGCTGCTTACAGGTTATGATGTAATCAGTGACTCTGGAAAGTTGAAAGCAGATGCGGGTAGGACAGGCAGAAGCCAGAGAGTGGAAAGAACTGTAAATACTCATAGGAGAATGTGGTCTTGCTGACCTGGGGGATTTATAGCCTGTCTCCATAATGTACCCTTTCATCTGGACGGCTGGATTCCAAAGCTCCAGTCTAGACAGGAATTGATGCTGCCACCTTTCCACTTACCCCTTTCTCTTTTTCTCCACACTGGGGACTCCTGTGTGGTGTTAGAAGTGGCCTGTGCTTCCAGGGTACTTTGGTGGGGACTCAGTCACATCTTCCGGGCAAGGAGACTGTGTTGGGGGCCCGTAGTGGAGACACAGTGCTCCCCTGGCGATGACGCGGTCTTTGTCTCCATCACCCCAGGAGGAAGACAAGTCCAGTCATGCCTGCCACCCAGCAGTCAAACAGACTCTCTTCTTGGTTCTTTTCATGAGCTCCCTGAGCTGGTTTCGGTGGCTTTCATCAGACCTGAAACTCTCCCCTCCCCAGTACCTCCCAAGGCTGCAGGCAGGCCCGGGCTGACAGGCCAGGCTGGAAGTCTGGGCAATAATAAATAAGGTTCTTGGGGGACTATGGGAGCCCACTGTTCTGCCCAGGCAGGCCCTCCCTCTGGGTGGCCAGAAGAGTCAGGACTCAGTATCGATTGCCTCACTGGGGAGTCTGAGAGCTTTGCCACTATGGAGGCCTCTCTTCTATTCCTGATGTTTTAGGTCCAGCAAACACCCTGGGGAAGGGGATAGCAGGCCTGGAAGAGGGGCAGGAGGAGGGGCCAGGAGCTAGGAGCTTTCATGGTGTAGCAGCTGAGAAGAGGACTGATAGAGCCGTGGGTCTGCGAGTTAGAAAATAGATTACTTAGGAAACAAACGCTACAGACTCCAGACAGCTGCGGAAAGCCCTGGACTCAGAGATCTTCCTCCTTCTTTCCTTCCTCCCTCCCTCCCCTGCCCCCTTTCTCTTCTCCTTTCTTTGTGAAAGACTGAACACTAAACCTCCTGCCCCTGACGATGTTCTTTGTACTCCTTGTTCTATGTCCATGTTCTCTATGGCCCAGGGGCTAGGGAGAGGGGAGACGCCATAGGACACAGAGCAGAGGGCAAAGTCATCCCCGCTGCAGACTAGCTGAGTGTCCTTGGGCAAATTAGAGAGCATCTCAGAACCTCAGCTTCTCCGTTTACCCAATGAAACTATCTCTTCTCTCTAGGGGTGTTGTTAAAGTTAAACCATGACTCCCTGTGTATCTTACACTGGCAGGCGATAAACTGTCACGATTACTATCTCTCATGAAACACTACTCATCTGTACCCTCTTAACGTTTACTCTCAGCACATACTCAGTTAGCCAGGAAGGGGTGGGGACCAGTGTGTGCATGCATGGAGAAAAGATACTGGTTTGGCATAGCAAGCGTATGCTCCCTGTCAAACAATTATGCATGCCAGTACAAGAGATGTATGCAAACACCCAGACAGAAAGAGCTAGCCCCAAGGGACACAAGAGACGGGTTACATTCTCTTCCTTCTTTTCTTCTTTTCTGTTTTATTTTGTTTTGTTTTTCAAGACAGGGTTCCTCTGTGTAGCCTTGACTGTCCCAGAACTTGCTCTAGACCAGGCTAGCCTTGAACTCACAGAGATCTGAGTTCTGCCAGCCTCTGCCTTCCAAGTGCTGGGATGAAAGGTGTGTGTCACCACTGCCCAGTCACATTCTCTTCCTTTTAAAAACCTTAGACAAGCCTGGTGATCTATCTGCACGGGATCACACAGCTAATGAATGCACTTTGGAGCCAACATCTCCTTAAGGCATCTCCAGCAGGACAACCCTGATGAACAGGCCGGGAACTTGTACCTTCAGGACTGTTTAAGAGCATTCTCCTAAAAGGTATCAGTGAGTCCTCTCAAGGAGGAAGGGTTGAATCCTCCCATTAAGGAAATGCATTTCTCTGGGAGTCCTCTACTGATTGCCAAATTCAAATCCCCATTGAGCAGATTCCTATGAAAGTTAAGTCATAGAAAAGACCAGCTGCCACCCTCAAAAACTTATTTTGCCCTAAGGCATAGCGGGAACTCTTCCTTACTGCCCTACTCAGCTCCTGTCTGATGCAAGCAGGCCACTTTGACAGCAGGGTCAGACCCAGGGACCATGTTCGAGGCAGGGGACAGGCAGGTACACGACCCAAGGTTTTTGGTTTCTTATTCTGCTTCAGGTTTCTGTGGTTGTTAAGTCCCATTTCCTCTGGACTAGGGCACCTCATAAAGACACTGTGAGATGTGGGTTTGCTTTCCCCGCTGGGATCTGGTGTTCTTGCAAGTATCTTTTCTAAATAGAGGTAGGGAAGTTTCAGTCCCTGCTCTTTGGAGAGTGGGGACCCGCTTTGAAGAGGGGCACTGGAACACGAACAGTCAGGTTTTGTAGGCATTATGGTTTATTTCCTTGTGGTACTGCTGCTTCCTCTGGAAAAATCCAACCAACACATCCGCTCGGAGTCCCAGGGAACTCCCCAGTGTTGACCCTCTGTCTGATTCCTGTGTGGTCAGAAGAGTGATGCTTTTCAGTGCCCACACTTATTTCCATGGTAAAATAATTCCACGCTCTGCTAATTCCCACTTACACGCAAGTGTGCACCTGTTAAAATAGGTCATTTTTCACAGTTAATCTCCTGGATTCCCTAGCTATGTGTGGGAACCCCAGACAAATGTAACCTGAATGTCACAAAGAGCATCCTTCTCTGATGAATGACCCTGGTGGGCCCAGGCTTCTTCGTCCCCTGCCTGAACTGATTTGAAAAACAAGGCAACTCACTTTCTACTGGGAGAAAAGACTATAGTTTCATCTTAGCATCGAAGGCTGTGTGAGCTAATAGGGCCTTCTGTCTCATGTTTGAATTAGGTTCCTGGAGATGCTTTCCTGAGCTCAAACGACTTTCCCTAGTGACGTGGACAAAATGAAGGAAGGAAGAAGGGGGGGACAGGCAGAGGAGAGAAGGGAAGGACGGAGGAAGGCAGAAAAGGCAGGTTGTCAGAGACAAACGCTCCAGCACGTGACGTTTTGTTCCCCTGGCTGCAGTGAATCAATCATTACTCAGCCACAAAGGTTAAGGGCAAAAAGTAAGTACACAGAAGAGTGCTTTTGATTCTGAAACCTTGGCAATGAGTCTCCCTTCCTTCTCCTGGCGCTGGGGCTTTTGGGAACCTAAGGACCCAAGTCAACTTTCTGGGCATCGTTCAAACACGTAAGGGATAATTGCAAACCTTGGACCTGGGTTCCAGAGAGACAGGTCAAAGGTCACCAAGGTAAGCGATAGAGTCTTGGTTTGTTTTTTTCTCAACTTGACACAAACTAAAGTTTATCTGGGGAAAGGAATCTCTATTGGGAAAGTGTCTCCATCAGACTGGCTTGTAGGAGAGTTTGAAGGGCATTTTCTCAATTAATGATTGAAGTGGGAGTGCCTTCCTGCAGTGGGTGGTGCCACCTCAGAGCGGCTGGTTCAGGGTTGTATAAGAAAGCAGGCTGAGCAAGTCAGTAAGAACATCCCTCCATGGCCTTTGCATCAGTTCCTGTCTCCAGGTTCCTGCCTTGAGATCCTGCCCTGACTTCCCTTCATGATGGGCTAAAGCTAAAAGCTGAAATAAAACCTCCCCTACGTGGCTTTCGGTCACAGCATTTTATCACAGTAGGACACAGCCAAATCAGGGCGGATGACAGTCTGGGAAGCTTGGCTTGTGGACAGGGACAGTCTGTTACATATCCTTGTTCCCAGGGTTTATGAGGCCTGCTCAGATTGTTCCTGCTTGGATTGGTAGCTCATCTTAAAGAGAACCGAGGTGGGTCAGGGGACGAGGCGTAGGCAGCTGCCTCATGTGGATCACAGATCTCCTGGGGAAGACTCCATTTTCAGGAAGGCAAATGCCTTAAACAAAGTCATTAACTATGGGAACCCTAAATCTAAACACGGGGCCTCCAAACTGATTTCAACCCTTTATCTGAGACATGTATGAAGACAGGTGAGGGCAAGCTGACTCCTGTGCTGGCGTTCGTTTCTAGGGCAGAAGATAGCCCAATGCCGTAGAGGCATAGTTGCCTTAACTGGCAGGCCCCTCCCACTGTGCATCTACCACCTGCAGAATGGTCCCTGGGGCAGTGATGGCTGGGGCCTTAAAGGATGTTCTCTGAGGGCATAACCTACCCTCTTTATTCAGTTCCCCTTCACTCACATGGCCTTAGCATCCACCATCCCAAAGGACTTCAGAGTGTGCTTGGAAAAAAAAAACCAAAAAAAAAAAAAAAAAAAAACCTGGTCCTTCCTGCTGAGACCACAGCTGAGCAAGCTGGTAGCCAGGGTCTATTTGTCAAGAGCATGGCCGACTAAATGGAAACAAAACCCTACAAAGTGGATTCAGTGCGAGGCCTCGTCTCAGGAGGCTGAAGCGAATGTCCAGTGTCTGAATCCCTGGGGCCGGGAACAGTTTACAGAAGACAGACATGACAACCATGAGGCGGTTGCTGAGGGAACCCACAACCACGACATGGGCAAAATGAGTAGGAGCCGAGGACCTTTGACCTGGGAAGAAAAGACGTGGGGAGCAGGATGGTTGATGTCACATACCTGAGGACTGTCATGGCGAGGATCTGTGTTTGCTCTCTGTGACTCAGAGGCTAGACTATGGACTGGGTGCTGGAGGGGA
>PVIU01026070.1:0-22634 GCA_004026605.1 Ondatra zibethicus | reverse complement strand
AAAACATATTCACAGCATACAGAGGGGAATCTCATATCACCTCCCCTTCTCTGTTTAAATAAAAACGAAGGGTTTAACTTTAACAAAGCAAGATTACATACAACAAAGCAGTTATCAAGCAAGAATTACAATATTTAGTTCATTTACATTTGGCAAATTAAGGAAAATACTCTATCATCTATCCTGTCTTTGTGAGTCTAAAGTTTTATATCTAATTTACCTTTGGTAATTATAACTATCTTTCTTCAACTCCATCAAAGACTACAAAAGGATATATTACCTAAATAAACAGGAAGTGCCTTGTAAGCAAGTTTTAAAGCTCTAGAATTGACAGAGATATCTCGCTGCTTGGACAGTCACCCCAAGTTCGTCTATAATGTTGCAGCATTCATCTTCAGCCTACAGGCCCATAGTACCAGTAAAGCTCATCAGTTGCTTTCTCCTCTTTCCTGCAAAATGTCTGGCTGTTCTCTAATGAAGCAGGGACCCCAAAGGACCATCTCTCCTTCTTTAGGCAAGTTCAGTACTCATTTTTCTTTGGGTCCTGCGTGAGCAGTTCATACAGCATGCCATTAAGCAGTCCAGGCAAGAGCAGTTTCTTGTCCAAATGGCTAACAAACTCCTTAAGGAGCCTTTTTGATGCCCATCTTCTTCTAGAGTAATTGGTGCTGCCAGGAGCAGACATGTCTCACAGTCAAGAAAAGTCTAAGTTCTTAAAACATGTTAAAAGCCATATTCTGTACATCTTTGGAGTATTGAAGGTTATCTAATTAAAATATATTTCTGTATATCTAGAAAGCCTAACTAACATGATTACTAGTTTGACTATTATAAATGACTATTCACCCATATTTTGTAATTATACATTACATTTTCAAATGAGCTGCACAAACACAGTACCTTAATCAAGAGCAGAAGTATACATATCACAAAATTGGCCCTAAATTTGTATCAATAAACCAAAATCCATAGCAATGCAAATCTCTACAGCATAGCCCCCTTTAAATGTAAACAAACATTTATAAACAATCATTTAGGGAATTTGGGTGTTGTTCTCTAGACTATTTCCTGATGGCTGGGGGCACTGTTAATCAGGTCTTTCTTGTGGTATCCTGTGTGATAGGTCCATCTAGCTAGCAGTCTTGAAGCTGTCATGGGTGTTGGACCATTTGGGCCATGGCTTTAGGAAGTCTTGTTTGATTGAACCATATTAGCTGGAAAGGACTTCACACCTTTCTATCTTCTGTTGAAACAAAAGCAGAACCTCTTTTCCAAAGCAACATACCCTTAGACCTAAATTTTGAAGTCAAGATATCTTAAAAATATATATTTTAGTTTAGCTTAGCAGTCCTCAGAATCAAATATCTCTCTGTACCTCACTTTTTCACGGTCAAAAAATTCAAAGAAAATACAATATACACAGTCCAGACTCTGTATGTATATTCCATCTTTACATGGCTTATTTTTCTTACTCTATTATTCTTTCTACAAGTTTAATATTTATTTTGTTATCTTTACTTTTTTAATATATGACTGTCTGTACTCTTTTATGTTGTATATGTCTATACTCATTTTCCTCTCAAGTCTATATTCATTTTTCTAACACTGTGACCCATTTAGATGTCTTTTTCATCTGCATTTGTCTTTCTTGTATGTGTATCTGTAATTATTTTCTGACCAAGAGCGCTTTTTAATGCTAAGTGGGTGTGGCTAGGATCAACTCTGTGGTACTGCCTGTTGGCTCCACCCAGTCCAACATGGCAGAGGCAAGTTCAATGCCTCTGAGAACATGCACATTGCCCCAGAACCAGTGTCACAGCATGTCTATGTCACCATTAAGCAGTTTGGAACACACAGCTCACAGACCCATTGTTGGGGGCGGCTGCTTGTTGGTTCCTGGCCTCTGAGCCACAAAATAATCACACAGAAACTATATTATTTAAACCACTGCTTGGCTCAAGCACTTATTGGCTAACTCTTACATCTTAATTTAACCCATCTCCATTAATCTGTGAACTAGTAGGCCCTCCCCTAAAGAAGCCTCAAACCTTTCACTCCCAATACTGTATCAGGAAGACCTCTCTTAAAGGAGATGCAGTGCCTCTGCTCGCTGCCAGCAAACAGAGCACATCTAAAAAGAAATGTTTCTACCAAGAATTTATGCTAAGCTGTTCTCTTGTGTCTAGAATTTCTTTCCAAACTCTCCCAGGTTTTATGTAGATGTAGGTAGCCCAAGTTGCTATGCCATTTTTATTTGTACAGAAAAGGGTGAAATGGTGTGGTAAGTCTTTCTGTATATGTGTTGCTTTCACTGGTTAATGAATAAAGAAGCTGCTTGGGCTTGTGACAGGATAGAATAGAATAAGACATGAATTCCATGCAGAGATAGAGGAGAAAAGAACGTGGAGTCAGAGAGATGCCATGTAGTTGCTGAATGAGAAAGATGCCAGCAACTAGCCAGAACCTTACTGATAAACCTCGAGCCTTGTGATAAAGTATAAAATAATAGAAATTGGTTAATATGTACAAGTTAGTTAATAAGAATCCCAAACTAATAAGCCAAGCAGTATTTTAATTAATATAGTTTCTGTCTAATTATTTCATGTCTGGACAACTGGAAATGAACAAGCAGCCTCCTCCAACAGAGAAGAAAGGGAAGGAAGAGAGTGATACAATTCTATTTCAATTACAAATATACTTAAAACATTAAAAATCAATCTACCACATGACCCAGTTATGCCACTACAGAGCATATACCCTAAAGACTCTATATCTGACCATACTTGAATATTCAGGTTTATTGTTGATCTATATATAATTGTAGGGAAATTGAACCACCATAGATATCAATCAACAGATGAATGCATATATATATATGTATGTATATATATATATATATATATATATATAGTGGAAATTTATTTCTTTGTACAGAAAAATAAAATCATAAAATTCACAGAAAATGAGTAGATAGATAGATAGCATTGAATCTCAGAACTATAGTATTAATCAAGATAATCCAAACTCAAAAAAATAAAAAGCACATGTTCTGTCTTACATGTGGTTCATAGGTTACAATGTATGCATATACATTTATAAACAACTGAAAGTATATTGATAAAGTCTGAAATTCTAGAAAGATCAAGATAAGGAAATTATGAGAGGAGATGGTGTGGGAAAGGACATGGAACATGAACAATAAGAGACTGAGGGGGAGGCTATATGACAGGAACTCATAGGTAATTTGATGGTAGGGTGATCAGAAGGAAGGGAAGACATTAAGATATGCTTTGCTTGAAATGTAGAAAATATGTTCTGACAAAACCATTGCTAGCTGAATTTTCACATTTTTGCTGCTGGTGATCTAAAATGATTCGGTAATTGAGTAAGATTCTTGCTGTTTCTTAGAAATTTAAGCATTGTATTATCATTTGGAAGAAAAATTATATATATGCATATATATTACTTCAATATTCATATCTGACTAAAACTGGAAGCAAGCAGGGAGATTTTTAGCTGGTGGATGTATAATTACAGAACACCATGCTTGGAATGTGTCACAAGGAGTGAAGTCATGAAAGTTATGAATAAATCTTCATTATTTTCTTCCAAGGTTTCTTTCATCATGGAGTTACATCACAGCAATAGTAACCCTAAATGGGTGGTAGGAGTAAAGATTCTACTGATGAAGTGGAGAGCAGCAGATAATACAATGACTGATGATCCATGTGGTAGTGGATTAGAGATGGATACATCAGTGTGAACTCATAGACATGTAGCTATAGAAATATTTCTGAGTATATGCTTTTACATGGATTAGTATATGCATGTAGACAGCCTTGCTCTGCTAGCTCAGAAGACCTAGAAATGATTATCTGACAATAATGTGGAAGGAACTGGTATACCTACCTCTTGATTTCTAATATAGTTCTTCAATAAGAGGAATCAATACTTAATCTTAGGGATGTCTGAGACATTCAGCATTAGGTATATATCATAAATTGAAGCTTCTAACAATGGCAGAAAATAAGGAAGAATAAATAGACAAGCACAAGGAAATGCAAAACAATGGCCTTTTTATAGGAGCCTATAAAAGAGAGATTAGGCAATTGAAAACTCTCAAGTCACCAAAGCTGAACAATTTACCCAGAAAAGTGAACAGCATAGTACTATGCTATAGCTCAAACGTATAGGGCAATTTCCATGAATACATATCACCTTGCATATATAAACTTATAAGAATGCACACACCCTGTTAAAGAAGTGTGTTAAACCTTATAGGCAGCCATTCCACACTGAAGATGATATAACTGGTTTTATACTCTGTAGGCAGAGGCTGCTTGTTCATTTCCAAGGCTTCCCAGACACAAAATAATCAAAAAGAAACTGTATTATTACAACACTGCTTGACCTATTAGCTCATGTCTTATTGGCCAGCTCATATATCTTAAATTAACCCATTTCTATTAATCTGTATATTGCCATGTAGTTGTAGCCTACAGTTAAGGTTCTGTCTAGCATCCAGTGTCCTTTGATGCCTACATGGCTTTTTTCCGACTCTGTCTACTTTCTCCTCCTCTATCTGTTTGGAATTCCTGCCTTGCCCTATTCTGCACTGAAATAGGCCAAAATCAGTTTCTTTATTAACCCATGGGATTCATGACATAAATAGGGGAATCCCACATCACCTCCCTTTTTCTCTCTAAATAAAAAGGGAGGTTTTCAAGCATCCTCCAACTACAGATTGGCATGCCAATGTGTCAGTTAAATCCACATAAAACCTGAGAAAGATTGGAAAGGAATTCTAGACATGAAAGAACAGAGTTAAGCATGGCTTCTTGGTAGCCAGCATTTTTTTACTAATGGGCTTTGTTTTCTGGGTGGTGAGCAGGGGTGCCACAGCTCCTTTAAGACAGGTCTTCCTGATTCAGCATTAGCAGCAAAAAAACAAAACAAAAAAAAAAAACAAGAAAGAAAGAAAGAAAAAGAAAAAAAACTGCGAGGTTAAATAGTAGCTTCCTGGTTTATGTTAGTTGCAGGAACAGCTCTGGCTCTTTCTGGAGTCTAAGCACTTAAATTGGGTTTGTGCATAGAATAGAGTGTTACAATTGCTTAACGGTGACACTGAAGACCCTGGAGCTGGGGCAATGTGCATGGCTCTGAGAGGCAGCAAACATGCCTCTGCCATGTTGGACTGGGCAGCGCCAACAGGCAGTGCCGTGGAGTTGGTCCTAGCAATGCCCACTTAGCATTTAAAAGGAAAAAAAGCATTGATGATCAAAAAAATAATTATAGATATACATGCAATAAAGACAAATACAGATGGAAAAGACCTCTAAATGGGTCAGAATGTTGGACAAATGTACATAGGTTTGGGGAGAGAAGAGATAGTTATAAAAAGAAGTAATTATTTTTTAAAATCAAAGTCTTTAAATAGATAGAGTATAGATAGTCATAGATTAAAGAAAAATAAGTCATGTAAATTGGAAAATACACAGAGAGTCTAGATTATGTATACTATTGTGTTTTCTTTGATTTTTTTTTACTGTGAATGAGCTAAATACAGAGAGATAGTTGATTCTGGGGGCTGCTAAGCTAAACTAATGTATATTTTAAAGGTATCTTGACTTCAAAATTTGGGTCTAAGGATATATTCTTTTGGGAAAGAGGTCCTGCTTTTGGAAAAGAGATTCCTTCTAGACTAATGTAGTTTGATGGACATTGACCCCCCCCAAAAGTTTCTGTAAACCCCCCAAATTACTTCACCCAACAAAAAGCAGGAAGCAGTTTGGAGAGAACTATGCTCAAATTCTCAAATATTGTTCATATACATTTGTTTATATTTAAAGGGGGTATGCTATAGAAATGAATACTTTGCATTGGTATGGATCTTTATTTATTGATACAAATTTAAGTTAAATTTTGTTATATGTACATTTATGCTCTTGATTAAGGTATTGTATTTGTGCAGCTCATTTAAAAATGTAATGTATAATTAAGGAATACTGGTTAATAGATAGTCATCTATAATAGTCAAGCTTGTAGTCATGTTAGTTAGGTTCTTTAGAAATATAAAGTTATAATTCAATTAGATAGATAATCTTCAAACAGTTCAAAGACATATAGAATATATGGCATTTAAAATGTTTTAAGAACTTAGGGCTTTTCATGACAATGAGACAATCTGCTCCTGGCAGTACCAACCTTCTTCAAGAGGAAGATGGGCATTGAAGAGGCACTTGTGGAGTTTGCTAGCCATTTAGTTTGCTGCTGTTGCCTGGACTACTTGATGTTATACTGTATGAACTGGACATGCAGGACCCACAGAAAAATGAATATTAAAGTTACCTAATGAAGGTGAGACAGTCCTTCAGTGTTCCTACTTCATGAAAGAGATTGCCAGAAATTATGTAGGACACAGAAGAAAGTGACTGACAAGCTTCTAATATAGGTGGAACTGTGTCTGAAATTTCCTACTTCATGAAAAAGTCTGCCATATACTATGGGCCTGTAGTCCAAAGATGGGTGCCCCAATGTTACAGAAGAACTTTGGTTGACTGTACAGGCAGCAAGATGCCTCTGTCAATTCTAGAATTTTGGAACTTGCTTACAATGCATTTCTTGTTAACTTGTGTTATAGTATATACTTCTGGGGTCTTTGATGGAGTTGAAGAAAAAAACAGTTATAATTATAGTTTTCCTTAGTTATGATAAAGGATAAAGTAGATATAAATATTGTAACTGTAATTCTCGCTTGATAACTGTTTTGCATATGTAATTTTCTATGTTAAGTTAAATTGTTTCTTATTTAGACAGAAAAGGGGAGATGATGTGGAAAGTCCTTCTGCATATATGCTGCTTTTATTGGTTAATGAGAAAAGAAGTTGCTTGGGCCTATGACAGGGCAGAATAGGGCTAGGTGGGGAAACTAAACTGAATGCTGGGAGAAAGAAGGCAGAGTCAGGAAGATGCCATGTAGCCACCACATTAGACAGAGCCTCGTGGTAAAATATAAAATAGTCGAAATGGGTTAATGTATGATGTATGAGCTAGCTAGAGATATGTTTAAGCTATTGGCCAAACAGTATTGCAATTAATATGCTTTCAGTGTGATTATTTTGGGTCTGGACAGCCGGAAATGTACAAGTGACCTCTGCCAACAGTAATACTCCTTAAACATGCCCAGAATATTATGAATTTATTTTAAAAATAGATGATGAAATGAAAAGCTGAAAGAATAGATAAAAGAGGCCTTAAGTCACTATGCAAGCAGAATGAGTGATGTCAGCATCAATTTATATTATAACTTCCACCTACAAAACAAAACTGGTTGTTCAACTTTGTTCTACTGAAAGTAATTTCTAGCTAGGGCCTTGGAATTTTATATAATACACACACACACACATATATGTGTGTGTGTGTGTATATATATACACCTTGAAAGAGGAATCCTTATGGGGTTAGCAAGATACCAGGCATTAGGGATATATATATATTTAAATCACTTTATCTGAATCTTAGGCAAAATAAATCTACTTTGTGCAATTTGGGGGCATGTTTATTCCTCTACACCCCATAGATTTGGTATAAAAAAGACAAGACTTTGTTTGTCTTACCTATTCATTTTTTATGAAGAATGCATATTTCTTGTGATTAAATTTTTTCCTTTTATGAATTTATTTTTGACCCTTTTAGCAGGCTAATTTCTTTTTGGAAAATATCCCTCCCAGTTATGTTGTTGATAATTCATATAAGTCATGGAAATACACAAAATAAATATAATAAAAATAGCTGCTTATATGGGTATAAATACATCTCAAATAATATAAAGATATTCATACATTCCATTTGGTTGTGTTCCTGAAATCCTCTCCAATTTAATAAGATGTCAATAGAGCTATTAATAAATGAGAGCTAAGCACCACAGTGAAGCGTGGGCACTGACTTTTTAAACTTACAGGAAAAGGACATCTTTTTAATTGGACAAGTTGCTATATTGCCAGAATCACAGGGGAAAAAATCAGATTTCTTAGTAGCAAAATACTTTCTGCCCATATCAATGACAAAGGATAAAAAGAATATTTCCTTTCTTCTATATATGAACTAAAAGACTACACACAGGCATTCAGGTCACGTGTGCTTGTTAGTGTTAATGAGGTACAGGATAGCACACTACTCATATGTTGGTGGTTACCAACTGATGACTTCTCAAATAAAAAATATTTTTATTCTCTTTTTCTTTGCACATCCTAGACATCCATGTGGACACAAGATATTTTACACAGTGAGACTATGTTTGCAATATATAAAGCTGGTGTACAATTTTATCTGAAAAACGGGGTTTTTTTTCTATCATAATAATACTCTTGGCTTCTAAAAATCTTAAGCATTTTTTTGTAAATTAGATGTCTGTATAGCTTAATAATCTGTATAGCATTTAAGTGAGTGCTACATAATGCTAAAAGTAAACTCTCAGAGAAGTTTCTATTTGCAGTAGGTTCTGATTAATACAGTCATTCTATGTGCAGGCAAATAGATAGAACTAGAAAAAGCCATCCTGAATGAGGTAACCAGACACATAAAAACAAGCACGGTATGTATTCACTCATGGTGGATCTTAGACATAAAGCATAGGATAACCAGCCTAAAGTCCACAACCCCAGAGCAGAATGGAAACAAGGAGAATCCTAAGAGGTATGACATATATGGATAACCCTGGGAAGGGGAACTAGACAAGATCTCTTTAGTAAATTGGTAGCATGGGTGGAGGGTGGTAGGGGAGAAGGGAGAGAAGGGGAATGTAATGAAGAACATGAGGGATTGGGAAGGTTGAGTTGGGGGAAGGACCAATAGGGAGAATAAGAAAAGAGATACCTGGAAAACTGGGATCCTTATAGGGTTAGCAAGATACCAGGAACTAGGGAAATTCCCAGCTATGAATCTAAGCAATAGTGGAAAGCATACCTTAACTCTCCTTCCCTTGTAATCTGATTGATGACTACCTTAACTGTCATCATAGCACCTTCATCCAGTAACTGATGGAGCAGATGCAAAGACTGACAACTAAGGACTGTGCCAAACTCCTGTAGTCCAGTCATAGAGGTAAGAGCAATATTATGAGCAAAGAGACCAAGACCATGATAGGGAAACCCATAGAAACCATTGACCCGAGTAAGTGGGAGCTCATTGACTTTGGACTGATACCTGGGGAACCTGCCTAAGACCAAACTAGGTCCTCTGAATGTGGGTGACAATTGTGTGACTTGGGCAGTTTGTGGGGCCACTAGCAGTGGAACCAGTATTTATCCATAGTATATGAACTGGCACTTTGGAACCCACTTCCTATGAAGGGATAACTTGTTCAGCCTAGATAGAGGGGAAGTGCCTTGGTCCTGGCTCAAGTGATATGACAGACTTTGTTGACTCCCTAATGGGAGGCCTCACTGTCTTTGAGTAGTAGGTGGGGGTGGAGGTGGGGAGAAGGTAGGGGAAGTAGGAGGACAGGAAGGAGAGGGAACTGGGATTAGTATGTATAATTATAAAATATTAAAAATAAAAAAGACAGAGAATGATCAACACTAAATCTATACTACATTCCCTTTCTCAAAAACCTCAATGATCATTGCAGAAGAGGGCTCATGTCGGTAGCCCTTCTGTATATATGTTGCTTTTATTGGGTAATAAATAAAGAAGCTGATTTTGGCCAATGGCTTAACAGAATATAGCCAGGTTGGAAGATATATATAGAGAGACAGGAGTTGGAATCAATTAGAAGCCATGTAGCAACCTGCAGGGGACAGACGCCTCCACCAGCGCCTGATGAAATTTGCTGGAAGGCCATGACCTTATGATGATGCACAGATTAATGGAGATGGATAAGTTTAGGATATAAGAGTTATCTAGACATATGCTTAAGCTATTTGCCAAACAGTATTGCAAATAATATGGTTTCTGTGTGATTATTTTGGGTTGGCGTGGCCAGAAAATGAACAAGCAGCCTCTAAGAGCAGATGGTATGAAAAGAATGTAAGAGATAGTAGATGATCCAAGGAAACAGAGCCTGCCAGACACAACAGGGCATCTTCAGCCCACGGATAGCTTCCAAATAGTGGTAAAGAAAGTATTATTAGACCCAGAGGTTGCAGATGACTACAAGGAAAGAGTATTGTCCATATAGAATAGGAGAGTTGCACATTAGAACACATAGAGGATTAAAAAATACCCCAAACCTGCATGAGCTCAAGCCAGACCAAATTCCAAAATGAAGAGGAAAACTGGACACAAAGCCCCATCTCTAGGCAAAGAGCTATTGGTAGTTGAAAGTTTCTAGGAGGAGAGTACATTTTCTCTGATAACCATGATCCAATAGAAGGACACATCCAAGAATATATAGGCAGCACAAATTAGACTTGAAAGAGTTGAATCTGTAAGGAGTTGGGGAGGGGGTTAATACAGTCAAAACTTATTGTACTAAATTCATAAAGAAGTAATTTGACAGCCGATTGGAAGTGGCACAGTTCTTTAATCCCAGGATTTGGGAGGCAGATGGATTCAGATTTCTTTGAGTTTGAGGCCAGATTGGTCTACAAGAGCTAGTTCCAGGACAGACACCAAAGCTACACAGAGAAACCCTGTCTCAAAAATAAAAGAAGTAATTTGAGATAGGAAAAGAATGAAAATGGTAAAATTTCATTTTTACATCACCTCTTTCTCCTAAATAAATCCATACTTAATTATATACAAGGACAGAAAATGTCTTTTCAGTCAGTGCATATTACCATTAGAGGGACTGCACTTTCAAAAGCAACCCAAAGCTCAGAATTTTCATGTCATGTTTTCTTTATAAAGGAGGCACTAGTTATTTCAAACTATACTTTGCTCAGATAGCAAGTGATGACATTTAATGGTATGAGTAATGTCATTTATTTAAAAGTTGAAAGTGTAAAGTGTTAGCCGGAACATAGAGACAGTATATACTAAACAAAGCTCAAATTAAGGAAGACAACAGGAACCATCCTTAAAAAGTAAAAATTATAAACATTTTGATAAATTATATTAAAATTCAGAGGAATTAGACTAATTCAAAGTATGTGTGAAAATTTAAATAGTCTATTTAATCTGAACATCAAAACACCATAATTATTTTGGGTATAATAGAATATAAGGTCATGTTTTTAAAGAAATAAGTACCCACTCATGTAAAACAGGTCTGAAGTTTTTTTTGCCATCTCCAAGTTCCAAGTACATATCAAGGAAGAAAGAATTAGATTTATTAATATAGGCTGTGAAAAATCTCCTGAGTTTGGAGCATAATAGAAGATTATGAATAGAAGATCCTTCACCACTTATAATTTCATGTATGAGCAATAACACAGTAAAGTCTGTTGAGAGGTTCTATCATTTCCTAAGTTTGTTATTTAAATTTTCAGGGAACAACATAGACTTTTAAGTTAAACTTTTTCAAAAGGTCTTAGAAACCTACTGAAGAAGCTTCCTAAAATATATACACATGCACAAGAAATACAATTTGGAGTTACTGTATAATGGGGGAATACAGTGACCCAACTAGATACCATATGCTACAAAATAAAACTCACAGTACTGGCTTTGTGTTACATCACTTTGAATCATTGGTCATAAGAGAAATAATATAATGGAAGCCTTGAAAGTCCAGCTCTCAAGGCTACCTTCAGAGTTCAAGGAAGAAGTCCGAAAGAAGCAAAATTGAGTGTATCTTTTTCTATTTGAGGAGTAAAACCTCATATATGTGAACTGAGGGTCATTTTTAAATTTTCCATTAATTCTAATTTTCTTGTCCTAATTGTCTATAATTTTTTAGCTCTAGTTCTTTAATTCCAATTCTATACTGATAAATCTTTTTCTAATTCTCTGTTTCAATTCTCCTTGCTTCTTTTTTTCATCTGTCTTCAAAAACACCTTTTACAGGATGATTAATAATAAAAAAGTTACAAGGGTCACTCACATCTCATTGATCATAGCACATTCCTTGGGTAAGCAATAAGGGTATAACCATTTGCTATGGCAACACAAAGTTTCAAGATGTCTGGTGTAAGAATGTGATCAGAAGCCAGGAACACAGCATCCAGTTAGACAAGCTATGAGACATAGTTCTTTTATCATGAGGTATGACTCCCCTCTGTATGCTGTGAATATGTTTTATTACCACTGGTTTATAAAGAAGCTGTTTTGGCCAATGGATAAACAAAGTAAAGTCAGGCAGGAAATCTGAACAGAGATATAGAAAGTAGGTGGAGTAAGGATGAAGCCATGCTGCTGCCAAAGGAGTACACACCTAAACCTTAGGAAACTTACTGGTAGGCCACAGCCTCATGGCAATACACAGATTAATAGAAATGGGTTAGTTAATATGTAAGAGTTAGTTAATAAGCAATGTTGTGATTAATATAGTTTCTGCTTGTATGTCCAGTCGGTGTTAGGAGGAAAGTAGCTGAGAGCATGGCTGCCACTCAACACCCTCGCCAGGGCAAACAGCTGGATCTGGTCTGCTAGGTGTACACAGACAGGAAAGCCTGGTGGATTCCTGACACCATACACAGAGAAATTTCCAGGTGATGCAGCATGCTGCATGGCAGATTTAGCTTTTACTCAGACAAAAAGGGTTTATATGCTG
Source organism: Ondatra zibethicus (assembly GCA_004026605.1). Classification (NCBI taxonomy): domain Eukaryota; kingdom Metazoa; phylum Chordata; class Mammalia; order Rodentia; family Cricetidae; genus Ondatra; species Ondatra zibethicus. Next base: position 9,982 of record PVIU01026070.1, on the reverse strand, counting down.
TAAGGTGCCTTCCAGAGTTGAGGTAGTGAACATGGCTCTCACCCAGCAGTCCCAGAGTTGAAAGTAAATATAGCTCTATCACACTGAAAGGCCAAGAAAGTTGGAGCCAGCATCCAGGGCTGCTGTGATCACACTACTTACCATTTTAAAAGTGCTTCTCATCAGAAAATGATTACAAATACATAATAAGACAGATTCTGACAAAAAAGGACCGCTAAACGAGACACAGTGTGTTTAAAAAGATAGTAAAAATAATATAAAATACCATAATCATAGATTAAAGAGGTAAAAACATAAGCCATGTAAAGATAAAATATACACAGCGAGTCTGGATACATAAATTATTGTGTTATAAAAAAATTTTGGGTGACTGTCAAGGCAGCAAGATATCTCTGTCAATTTTAAAGTTTTAGAAGTTGCTTACAATGCACTTCTTGTTTACTTAGATAATGTTATATCCATCTGAAGTCTTTGAAGAGTTGAAGACAGATAGTTATAGTTTTCCATAGTTATAATAAAAGATAAATTAGATAAAAAACTTTAGATTCACTAAGATAAAACAGATGATAGAATATTTTCCATAACTTGCCAAATGTAAATGAACTAAATATTGTAACTATAAATCTTGTTTAATAACTGTTTTGTTATATGTAATTTTACTATGTTAAAGTTAAAACCTTCCTTTTTAATTAGACAGAAAAGGGAAGATGATGTGGGACTCCCCTCTGTATGCCATGAATGTATTTTATTATCACTGGTTAGTAAAGAAGTTGTTTTGGCCATGGCTTAGGAGATTAAAGCCAGGCAGGAAATCTCAATAGAGATATAGAAAAAAAGTAGGCTGAGTCCAGGAGAAGCCATGTAGCTGCCAAATAGAAGGACATGCCAAAACCTTAGGAACCGTACCAGTAGGCCACAGCCTTGTGGTGATACACAGATCAATAGAAATGGGTAAATTTATGATATAAAGTTAGTTAATAAGAAGCCTAAGCTATTGGCCAAGCAATGTTATAATTAATTTAGTTTCTGTGTGCTTGTTCAGGTCTGAGCAGCCAGGAAATGAAAGAGCAGTCTCCTACCACAGCTAGACTTTGCAAATGAATAATTTGCATGATTTTAAGACTTCTTTATGTTAATAACTTTGGTTAGATATCTGCGACTCTGACCTTGTGCACAACTGTAAAGGTTTTAAATTAAGATCTACATACAAAAACTCTTAGTCTAGTTTGGACTTGCTCTGGGGTAAAAATGAACTAATTGTGTGTAGTTTATCAATGAGGAGAAGTTTTCTGATATTAGTCGAGTAAGAGGAAAAAAGCAGGCTTTTAATCCTTGTGTGACAACAGATCTATTTATGAAGCATATCCTAGTATATTTTCTATATATCAGAATTATACAACTTAATGAAAAGTCATCTTCCTGATCATACATTGATATATGTGCCCATAAGATTGAGATGCTATTGTGAGATTACACATATGTATCATATGAAATTTCACACTACAGTGCAGTTATTGGGGATACACCACAGCTTCCTTAGCAAATGCGAAATTAGAGGCAGAGGCAATAGTTCCCATAGTTGATGACCCCCAGAGAATTTCCTGCTTCATGGAAAAGTCTACTGGATACTATGGGCCTGTAGGCTGAATATACATACCCCAACAGTACAAAATAACTTTGGGTGACTGTCCAGGCAGCGAGATGTCTCTGTCAATTCTAGAGTTTTGGAAGTTGCTTATAATGCACTTCCTGTTTACTTAGGTAATACTATATCCTTCTGGAATTTTTATGGAGTTGAAAAATTTATAGTAATAGTTTCCTTAGATATGATAAAAGATAAAGTAGATATAAATATTGTAACTATAATTCTTGCTTGATATCTGTTTTGTTATATGTAATTTTACTATGTTAAAGTTAAAACCTTCATTTTTAATTAAACAGAAAAAGGGGAAATGGTATGGGAGGTCCTTCATTCTGTGTGTTACTTTTCTTGGTTACTGAATAAACTGTCTTGGCCTGTTGATAGGGCAGAACTTAGGTAGGCGAGGAAGAGAGAACTGAATGTTGGGAGAAGGAAGGACAGGGAGAGGCCATGAATTTGCTGCTGGCGATATACATGCTTTACCTGTAAGTCACTGCCACAGGGCAATACACAGATGAATAGAAATGGGTTAAATTAAGATGTAAGACTTAGCCAATAAGAAGTTAGAGATAATGGGCCAAGCAGTGATTTAGTTAATACAGTTTCTGTGTAGTTATTTTGGGGCTAAGCTAGCCAGGCAGCTGGGAGGAACAAGCAGCCTCCCCTTGCAACAGGTCAATGACTGTAATGTGTGGATTGGTGCCTGGTACACATACATATTTAGTATTATAAATTACATTTATTATAACCATTTTTGATTTTCACCAAACTCTGTAAGATAGATAAAAAGTTACTATATCATTTTCAGTAGTGTGGTACTTCTGCACAAGCAATTTCCAATGGAAATAATCTTACTCTTCTCTAAGAATCCAAAAATAGCTCATCACATAAGAATTGGGAAGACAATACTCCTTATGTAGACAGCAAATACACCATAAAGAAATCAAAGGACTCACAAATGGTTGAGCTTCCTCATGATCTAACTTAGGTATCCACGTGTATGAAAGATGAGCATATAATAAAAATAAAATTTCATTATTCATAGCTGCTTTTAAAAATGATCCATTAGATCCTATCTTATTCTTTCAATAGAAATATATGAGTGCAATGCCAGCCTGGGCTACATAGAAGATCAATATCAACTTATTTTCAATAAATAAATGAATGACTAAACAAGCGTGAAATAGAAGGTAGAAAGTGTTGGGGAGGGAGCTTGTAGGTTCCCAGCCACCTGGCTACCTTAGCCCTGAAATAATCACACAGAAACTGGATTATTTAAATCACTGCTTTGCCCATTAGCTTTAGCTTCTTATTGGCTAACTCTTACATCTTAATTTAACCAATTTCTATTAATCTATATATCACCATGAGATCACAGCCTACCAGCAAAGTTTCAGCACATCTATCTCTGGCAAAGGCTTCATGGCATCTTCCTCTCTGCCTTCCTTCTCCCAGTATTTGTCCAGTTTTCCCTGCCTACCTAAGTTCTGCCCTATCAGCAGAACTTATTCATTAACCAATAAAAGCAATACATAGACAGAAGGACCTCCCATACCAAGAAGGGGAAACTATGCTCTCTGGAGCTCTGAGTTTCAGGATCTGAGATTCTAATATACAAAATGTAAATTTGCATGGTGTGCCTCAAATACAAAACAGCCAATCCAGGTTCTGAGTGTAGGGGTGGCAGGTGCAGTGTAACATCCATCAATTTGGTAGAATCAGGGAGCAAATGACAGGGCATTGAGAGGCTGGTGACAAACAAATTTTAGATTCAACCCTAACTTCTACTGGGCCCTTTCATAAAAACTTTATTAAATTTTTGCCTCTTTTCATTTATAATGTCGTCATGTGCAATATAATAGAATGGTAGACTTTCTTTAAAATGTTATACAATATCAACCAAACAATGGTATGATAGATGTCATTACAAATGTATATACCTCTAAGGCCTCATAATAAACTTAGGGACAATGAAGTTAAACAAGGCTGAGGCAGTCAGGGGACAGAGAGCAAGGTCACAGCTATGACCTTGAAACAGGAGCTTTTTTTTTTTTTACTTCCAGTTTGTTACTTGTGGCTTCTGAAGGTCAGAAATCAAGAGAATTTGTTGATACTGTCAATATAGAGCAGCCTCACGTGATATAAAAGAAGACAGAAAATGACAAATAAGAATGGAGGATATTGAAGGTATATACACAAAGTAAGTGTACAAGAATTCTCATTTATTAATTGAAATAAATTAAGGTGTTTAAAGTTAAAAGACAAGAAACTGAACAGAGGAGACATAGTGAATACTTGAGCTGGTGTCCTTATGCGTTGTTGACATGTGTACTGTATGTGATTCTGTCTGTATAGATGTACACAGATATAGGGTGCAACCAATTGCCTTTAGGTTGATTTAAGTAGCATAGTAAATGAAAATGTTTGAAAAATATGTGTACCAAACCATAAACTACTTCTACTGATTTGTGGGTAGATTCTGGAAAGAACAGATAATACTTTTATAGTTCCATGATTTTTTTTTATTTATTTGTAATAAGAGAACATTACTTTAAAAACACATTTTATTAATACTTTGAGAATTTTATACAATGTATTTTGGCCACATTTATTCTCTGAACTCTTCATCCTCTAGATCTACGTTCATCTTCCTTATCCACCCAATTTTGTGTCCTCCTTTTCAACCCACCAAATCCAACAGCTAGTTTGAAATATCACACTGCTAGTTTCTCTTGAGGATCCTTATAGACTGTTGCTTAAGTTAATAGATAAGAAAAACTGAGCCCCTGAAACCCAGCTAGCTCAAGTTGTTTTAATCTTAATGTTGAGAGATGTGTTCACTAGTTTTGGTGTTCATCAGAGCTAAAACAGTCTTAAATATAACTTAAGTTTAGATTGAGATGTTTTGTTAATGGCTTTGAGGTTAAAAAAACTTGAAAAACAATTTAAAAGCATACTTTCAATAGTTGAGAGAGGGACTCATTGAGGTCAAGAAAAAAGAACAATGACAACCTGGCAAATGCTGGCTGATGTTTCTTTCTTGCTAGGATTGGTTGATGATCTAGGATGATGATGAATTCCTTGTACCCATTTTTGCCTTTAGCTTCCTGATATAAAATCTCCTGGATGAATGGGTACGCCCCTGAGAATTTAAAGTAGAGATGACTGATTGTTTTCATATATAAAAGTTTGGCTTTGTGATTCTTTTAAGATTTCTTATAAGATTATATTTTGAAATAAATAATAACATGATTGATCGTTTCTTTTTAACCATAAAATGTAGCTTGCCAGTAAAAGAACTGGCAAGAAAAATACTTTGGTTGCTTAAACTCTGTTAACCTATAACTACTTGCTTGGATATGAATGTATGTAGATTCTTGGGATAATTCATTTTCCATCTATAGAATGAGGGATGTTTAATCTTATAAGGAAAATCAGAAAGATATTTTATCTGTATTCATTTTAATCATTCACTTGAAAAATACAATGTAACAATATTGTAATTTTTATATTGCTTGAAAGATTATGCTGGAATATATAAGCTATAAAAGAAAAATAAAGATATTGTGTGTGTAAGACAGAGAGAAAGAGAGAGAAAACACAAAGACTCTAAAGTGTGTGTGTGTGCTTGTGTGTGTGTGTGTTCTTTCCTTCTCTGCCAGCCCCAGAGAGTTAAATTTTGCCCCCCTCACTGGCTGCAGAGAATTAAGATAGAAAAGTCATTTGATTGATAGCCCACCAACTCTGTAGACTCCCTCTCAAACCCTGAGCTGCTGGCAGCTGGTCCTCATGGCAGCAATATATTATTATGTATAACTACAGTCATCTAATACTCAGCAAAGTAGCAAGAACAAGGATCAAAGAGATCATCTTCAACAAATGGTGCTGGGAATACTGTATGTCCACATGTAGAAGAAGTAAATTAGGCCATATCTATCATCTTTCACAAAACCAATTCCAAGTCAGCCAAAGAACTAAATGTGCAACCTGAGACAGTGAAACTTCCTGAAGAAAATATAGGCAGCATCTGACAGGATACAGTGACATTATAGGGCTTTCCTAATAGGACACCATTTTCTCAGGAATTGAGATCAACAATTGACAATCAGGGGATCATAAAACTCAAAGGCTTCTGCACAGACACAGAAATTGAATGAAGAGGAAGCCCACTCAATGGGAGAAAATCATTGCTTGGCAACACATCCGACAGGGGGTTAATATCCAGACTATATAAACAACTAAAATACAAAGAACATTCCAAAAGAACAAGTACATAAATAAGAGATTTCTTATGATGTAGATGAGAAGTCGCACAGCATCTTCTTTATCATATTTTGTGGGTGAAAGAAGAGGCTACCTTTGAGCACACTTCTCTGGAAGCCCCATTTTTGAAGACTATTGCCCCATTTTATTCATCTCAGAGTTAATTTTAGTTTAGAAGAGCAGTTATATATTGATAAAACACCACTTAGGTCAAGAAACATACTAACCAGTGCAATAGACATTCCCTCCACTCACCTCCCACCTCATGTCCTCCTCATAATTTTAGTCACTAAACTCTCCATCAAAGGCAATCCCTGCCTGACTTTAGTTAAAATTATTTCTTTGTCTTTCTTAGAGATTTACCATATTTTCACATATCCTCAAGCAATATGATTTAGTTCTGCTAGATTTTAATTTTTTTAATAAATGAATTTTTGCTGTGCATTCTTCTGAGGTTTGATGGCAATTGTGTTTTCATACACAATTTTTTTGAATGTAGACTAAACTTGTTCACTTAAATTGATTTGCAAAAGCCATGATATGATGATAAGATTCATATCTTGGTATAACACGAGGGCCTGCTTGTTGGGGTTTCTGTCTTGCCCACTTCCCACAGCCAGTAAATCACCAAAGAAAATCACACAGAGGTCTATTTAAATTATAAATTGATTGGCCCATTAACTCAGGCTTCTTATTAACTCTTATAACTTATATTAGCCCATTATTCTAGTATATGTTAGCCACATGGCTCGGTACCTTTTTCAGCAAGGCAGGTCACATCTTCCTTCTTTGGTGTCTGCACAGGCCTGAGGGAAGAAATTCCTTCTTCCCAGAATACTCCTGTTCTCATTGACCAGCCTCTACTTCCTGTCTGGTTGTCCTGCCTATACTTCCTACCTGGCTACTGGACAATCAGCATTTTATTTAAAACATAATTGACTGAATATAGAATTGTCCCACACCACTTCTCCCTCTTTTCTTTTTAAACAAAGGAAAAGGAAAATATCCATAGTCCATGTTTTTGGGAATGTGGGCGTAGTATTCTAGGCTACTTCCTGCTGGTTGGGGGCACTGATAATCTTATGGGGACCTAAAGAAAATTTAGAATTATGATCAAGTCCTGACTGGAGTATCCTGTGAGTCTTGATCATCTCAGGCAGCATCTTCTATCTGTTCTGGATATAGAACTCAGTCATCTGGGCCATCTGTTCCTACTGGAGATTTCTCAGGTGGTCTTCCTTGATCAAACCTGATTTTTCTTAACTGAGAATGAATCCATAGCCTCTCATTTCCTGCGGAAACAAAAGCAAAATCTCTTCTCCAAAGTAACATATCTTTTGACTTCAATTTTGAAGTAAAGCTATTTTCAAAATACCTATCTTGGATTAATTCAGCAGCATTTATAAGCAAATATCTTTTAGCAGCTGTTTCTCCTTCCTCATCATTCAAACAATTCAAAGAGAGCATAATAACATACAGTATCAAGATTCTCTGTGTACTTTTCATCTTTACGTGGCTTTATTTTAACCTCTATTTCTTTTATTTTTACTTTTACTTTTTGAGACAGGGTTTCTGTGTATCTTTGGCTGTCCTGGAACTCCCTCTGTAGACCAGGCTCTTTTTGAACTCACAGAGATCCACATGACTCTGTCTCCCAAGTGCTGGGATTATAGGTGTGTGCTACCACACCTTAAGCTCACAGAGATCCATCTACTTCTGCTTCCCAAGTGTTGGGATTAAAGGTGTGTGCCACCACACCTTAAACTGGCAAATTCTCTCTGCCTCTGCCTCCCAAGAGATGGGATTAAAGGTGTGTGACACCATGCCTTTAACTCACAGAGGTCTGCCTGCCTCTGTCTACCAAGTGTTGGGATTAAAGGTGTGTACTGCCACACTCAACTACTCTTTTTCTTTCTTTTTTATTTTAAGGACTTTAACCTTTAGCTTGCATATATTTCTTAAAACACACTATAAACCATTTAGAGGTTTTCTTCATCTTTGAATCTCTCTTTAATGTATAGCTCTCTTTTTCTCTGACCACATGAGTCTTTAATTTGCTAAGCAATATGGAGAGGATTAAAGCTGTGGATTTGATGGGTGGATCCAGCCCATTCCTTAGCTTTCTGAGATTCCAGCCTCATGGCTGAGGTACCAGCTGGAACCATGTTTATTGCTCCAACTCTATGGCATTTCAAGGTCCTTGCCAGCAAGCAAGCTGCAACAATTTATCCACAAACAATACTCAAATGCTCTCTCTGTAGTCAGACCTCCTTCCTCAAAGAGTCAGAGTTTGCACTAGCATGATGGCCCATAAAGCAGGCATTTTAAAATGGTGCAGCTTTTTTTTTTTCTCTATCGCTGAAAAGCAAAAAGCATTCAGTTAGCTTTTATCAACACCATTTAAGTATTTCCTGGCAGGACCTCTTAAAGAACTGTTACCAAGAAGTCATGCTTTACTCTATTCTTTTCTGTCTAGAATTACTTTCCAAGCTCTTTCAGGCTTTATATGGATACAGTTGCCCCACACTGGGCACCATTTGTAACATGAGGGCCTACTTGTTGGGGTTCCTGTCCTGCCTGGTTTCTGTCCTCCCTTTGTTTAGAATGTTGGTTATAAGATTTTATGGCTAATTGTGAGGAGAAAAGCTAAACAAAGAACAATAGATTCAGAGTTCTTATTTTTTCAAAAAAGAGGGGGAAGTGCTAGGGGACAATTGTCTGTATTCTGTCAATTATATCTTGAATAAATGCTGATTGGCCAGCAGCCAGGCAGGGAGTATAGGCAGGACAATCAGACAGGGAGTAGAGGCAGGTCAATGAGAACAGGAGCATTCTGGGTAGAAGGATTCTCTTTCCATAGTCCTGTCCAGACACCAAAGAAGGAAGATGTGACCCGCCCCATTGAAAAAGGTACCGAGCCATGTGGCTAAAATATACTAGAATAATGGGCTAATATAAGTTATAAGAGTTAATAAGAAGCCTGAGCTAATGGGCCAATCAGTTTATAACTTATGGAGACCTCTGTGTGATTTTCTTTGAGACCTAAAGTCTGTGGGAATTGGGCAGGACAAAAACCTCAACAAGCAGCGCCCCCATAACATCTTGGTCCCAGTTTAGAATGACATTGGGTTATCATTTTCAGTCGGTCAGACAGGATATAGCTTGAAATACACTAGAACATTACTTCCTATGCATATTTGCAACTATTTCTCTCAATTCTTCAATTGGAAATGATGGGTTTTTATCATGAAAATTTTGTTGATGACTCTGCTTTTCAAAATGACTGAACACTTCTTAGCCAGCAGTTGGCCTTCTTACATGATGAGGATTTCAAAAGAAGTAACATAATCAATATAGGTGACTTCCTATTGCTTCACTTATATCAGCACTTGCTGTTAGATATTTTTGTGTTTACTAAATAAACAAATAAAAAGTCCTATTTCAACCATTTTTAACTTGAATATACTTGATTGTGAATAAGGTATGGTGACTTTTTGTATATTTACACAACAATGGAATCATTTTGAAAGGTCACGTGGATTCTTTCTGTTCTTTTTTTTGTCTTATTGGTTAATAGGAGTTTTCATACTTGTGGATAGGAGTACTCCATTTTGAGGTTTATTTTCTCATTCTCTTATGCATCATTTTATGATGGCTAATTCTTTATTAGATGTATTAAAATTTATCAGCATTGTCATTTATCCTTTTATTAAGATGATGTGTTAATATTCTTCAGAAAGAACTTTGTGAAAATGGGAATGTCAATATATTGAAAAAGTATTAATGTACTGTTTCAGCTTTTAAAAAATTGTAATTGACAGTGAAGTTAAAAGGCCAAAATAGAAGACAGAAATTAAACAGAAAAGAATCAAGAACTCAAAAGGTAAATAATGAAGACAGGGAGTCTATGAGGTTAGGAGAGCAATGAGTGTTGCATAAGACCTCAGAGCAGATGGGAACTTTCCCAACCATAAATGATTGTAAATGGAGACTGCTCATTCATTTCCCAGCTTCCCAGACCCAAATAATCACACAGAGACTATATAATTACAACACTGTTTGGCCAATAGCTTAGGC
>PVIU01026069.1:0-22597 GCA_004026605.1 Ondatra zibethicus | reverse complement strand
AAAAAAAAAAAAAAAAAAAAAAAAAAAAAAAAAAAAAAAAAAAAAAAAAAAAAAAAAAAAAAAAAAAAAAAAAAAAAAAAAAAAAAAAAAAAAAAAAAAAAAAAAAAAAAAAAAAAAAAAAAAAAACACTGATGACAACTTATGCAGGAGAGGTTGTAGGATAAAGGGAACACTCCTGCATTGCTGGTGGGAGCGCAAGCTGGTACAGCCCCTTTGGACATCATTATGGTGATTTCTCAGCATTGTTTGTCATAACCAGAACTTGGAAACAATCTAAATGACCCTTGACCAAAGAATAGATAAGAAAAATGTGGTACATATACACAATGGAGAACTACACAACAGAAAAAATTAACAACATCTTTAAATTTGCAAGCAAATGGATGGAGCTAGAAAACATAATATTGAGTGAAGTAAACCAGACACAGAAAGAATATTGTCATATATACTTACTCATAAGTGGTTTTTAAGCATAAGGCAAAGAAAAAAATCCAGCCTACAAATCACAATCCCAGAGAACCTATACAACAGTGAGGACCCTAAGAGAGACATACATGGATCTAATCTGCATGGGAAGTAGAAAAAGGAAAGATCTCCTGAGTAAATTGGGAGCATGGGGAGCATGGGAGGGGGTTGGAGGGGAGGGGAGAGACAGGGAGGGGAGCAGAGTAAGATGTAGAGCTTGATAAATCAATTTTAAAAAAATTAAAAAAAGCCTCCTTAAAACAGTGAGGCTTTAGCCCCAGAACATGAGAGGCAGGGACACACGGGTCTCTATGAGATTGAAGCTGTCATGGTAGTGAGTACCAGGCCAGGGAGAACTATGTAATGCTACCCTGTCTCAAAAATATAAAGGAAGAAAATGTAGATTACACTAGCCTATTTACTTCTTTATTTATTTGTTAAAGAAAGAGCCGGAAAGAACTCCTACAGCTGATAAATACCTTCAGTGATGTGGCAGGATACAAGATCAACTCAAAAAAATCAGTAGCCCTCCTATACACAAAGGATAAAGAAGTGTAGAGGGAAATCAGAGAAACAATACCTTTCATGATAGCCACAAACAGCATAAAGTATCTTGGGGTAACACTAACCAAGGAAGTGAAAGATCTATTTGACAAGAACGTTAAGGCTTTGAAGAAAGAAATTGAAGAGGATACCAGAAAATGGAAGGATCTCCCACGCTCTTGGATAGGTAGGATCAACATAGTAAAAATGGTAATTCTACCAAAGGCAATCTATAGATTCAATGCAATCCCCATCAAAATCCCAACAAAATTCTTCATAGATCTTGAAAGAACAATAACTAACTTTATATGGAAAAACAAAAAGCCCAGGATAGCCAAAACAATCCTATACAATAAAGGAATTGCCGGAGGCATTACCATGCCTGACTTCAAACTCTATTACAGAGCTACAGTAATGAAAACAGCTTGGTATTGCCATAAAAACAGAGACATTGACTGATGGAATCGAATTGAAGACCAGGATATTAACCCACAAACCTATGAACATATGAACAAAGGGGCTAAAATTATACAATGGAAGAAAGAAAGCATCTTCAACAAATGGTGCTGGCATAACTGGATGTCAAAATGTAAAAGAATGAAAATAGATCCATATCTATCACCATGCACAAAACTCAACTACAAATGGATTAAAGACCTCAATGTAAATCCGACAACACAGAACCTGATAGAAGAGAATGTGGGAAGTAGACTGCAACACATGGGCACAGGAGACTACTTCCTACATATAACCCCAGTAGCACAGACAATAACAGCAACAATGAATAAATGGGACCTTCTGAAACTGAGAAGCTTCTGTAAAGCAAAGGACACTGTGATTAAGACAAAAACGCAACCTACTGAATGGGAGAAGATCTTCATCAACCCCACATCAGACAAAAGTCTTATCTCCAAAATATATAAAGAACTCAAGAAACTAGACATTAAAATTCTGAATACCCAATTAAAAAATGGGGTACTGAACTGAACAGAGAATTCTCAACAGAAGAAGTTCAAATGGCCAAAAGATACTTAAGGTCATGTTGAACTTCCTTAGCAATCAGGGAAATGCAAATCAGAACAACTCTGAGATACCATCTTACATCTGTCAGAATGGCTAAAATCAAAAACACCAATGACAACCTATGCTGGAGAGGATGTGGAGTAAGGGGAACACATCCACTGCTGGTGGGAATGCAAACTTGTGCAACCTCTTTGGAAATCAGTGTGGCGGTTTCTCAGGAAATTGGGAGTCAACCTTCCTCAAGATCCAGCAATACCACTCTTGGGAATATATCCAAGAGATGCCCAATCATACTACAAAAGCATTTGTTCCACTATGTTCATAGCAGCATTATTTGTAATAGCCAGAACCTGGAAACAACCGAGGTGCCCCTCAATGGAAGAATGGATGAAGAAAGTGTGGCACATATACACATTAGAATATTACTCAGTGGTAAAAAACAATGACATCTTGAATTTTGCATGCAAAGGAATGAAAATAGAAAACACTATCCTGAGTGAGGTAACCCAGACCCAAAAAGACAAATATGGAATGTACTCACTCATTAGTGGACTCTAGCCATAAACAAAAGACATTGAGCCTATAGTTCACAACCCCAGAGAAGACAAATTGCAAGGTGAACCCAAAGAAAAACATATATAGATCCTCCTGGAAATTGGAAGCAGACAAGATCACTGGGCAAAAGTTGGGAACATGGGGGTGGGGGTGGGGTTGGGGGAAGAGGAGAGAAGAGAAGGGAGAAGGGAGGGATTGGGGAGAGCTTGGGGGAGTGGGATGGTTGAGATGGAGGAAGGGCAGAAGATATCTTCATTAAGGGAGCCATTTTAGGGTTGGCAAGAGACTTGGCTCTAGAGGGTTCTCAGGTGTCCATGGGGATGTCCCCAGCTAGGTCCTTGGGCAGTAGAGGAGAGGGTGCCTGAACTGGCCTTGTCCCAAGTCACACTGATGAATATCCTGAATATCACCATAGAACCTCATCCAGCAATGGATGGAGATAGAGACAGAGACCTACATCGGAGCACTGGACTGAGCTCCCAAGGTCCAGTTGAAGAGCAGAAGAAGGGAGATGAGCAAGGAAGTCAGGACCACGAGGGGTTGGTCCACCCACTGAGACACTGTGCCTGATCTAATGGGAGCTCACCAAGGCCAGCTGGACTGGTACTGAATCGGCATGTGATCAAATTGGACCCTCTGAATGTGGCTGCCAATCAGGGCTGACTGAGAAGCCAATAATAATGGTACTGGGATTTGTCTCTACTGCATGCACTAGCTTTTTGGGATCCTAGTCTGTTTGGATGCACACTTTCCTGGGCCTGGATTGAGGGGAGGAGGGCCTTGGACTTCCCACAGGGCAGGGTACCCTGTCCTCTCTTAGGACTGGGTGGGGGAGAAGGGTGTATAGTAAGAGGCACGCAAGCTGCGTTCTGGCACCTGGTTAGCTTTGACCCAAAGTAATGAGGCGCGGGAGGGCTGGCCGTGATCCCAATTGTAGTAAGAGGCATGGGCCTGTTTTTGGTTCTGGCCGTCCTGCTCCCATCGTCCTGTGCCTAGCTAGTTTATGTCCGAAATAATTACACAGAAACTGTATTCATTGAAATACTACTTGGCCCATTATCTCTAGTCACTTATTGGCTAACTCTCATATATTATTTTAACCCATCTCCATTAATGTGTAACACCACTTGAGTTGTGGCTTACTGGCATGAGTTTAACCAGTGTCCATCTTGGGCCAAAAAAGCATGACTTCTCCCACATTGCCTTCTCTTTCCAAGCCTTTCATTTTGTCTATTTTGCCCACCTAAGGGCTATCCTATTAAAAGGCCAAGGTAGTCTCTTTATTTAACCAATGAAAGCAACACACAAATACAGAAGATCCTCCTACACCATTTCCCCTTTTTTTTGTTTAAACAAAAAGGAAGGCTTTAACTTTAACATAGTAACATTACATATAACAAAACAGTTATCAAGCAAGAACTACAGTTACCATATTTATATCTACTTTATATTTTATAATAACTAAGGCAAACTATAACTATAACTATTCATTTTTAACTCTATTAAAGACTTCAGAATGATATAATATTACCTAAGTAAATGAGAAGTAAGCAACTTCCAAAACTCTACAAGTGACAGAGACCTCTCGCTGCCTGGACAGTCACCCAAAGTTCCTCTGTAACATTGGGGCATCCATCTTTAGCCTACAGGCCCACAGTATTTAGTAGTCATTTCCATGAAGCAGGAAATTTTAAAGACAGTTTAGTCATTTTTTTTTTTTTTTGTATTTTGTAGAATGTCTTGCAGACTATCTCATGAATCAGGAATCCCGAAGGATCATCTCATCTTTAGGCAAGTTCAGCAGTCCTCTCTTTGTGTCCAGTTAAGCAGTCCAGGCAAGAGCAGTTTTTTGCCCTAATGGCTAGCAAACTCCATAAGGAGCCTCTTTGATGTCCATATTTTTCTTGAAGTAGCTTGGTGCTGCCAGGAGCAGACATGTCTCATTGTTATGAAAAGCCCTAAATTCTTAAAACATTAAATGACATATTCTGTAGTCTTTGAAAGATATGAAGAATGCCTATCTAAAATTTATCTATGCACATCTAGAAAATCTAACTAACATGACTACAAACTTAACTATATCAATGATTATTTATTAACAACCTATGTTTTCTAATTATACATTACATTTTTAAATGAACTACACAATCACAATACCTTAATCAAGATCAGAAATATAGATACATATAACAAAATTGACCTTAAATTTATATCACTAAAGCAAAGTCCATACCAATGCAAATTATCCATATCTATATCATCTCTCCCTTTAAATTTAAATTTAAAGAACATTTAGAAACAATATTTGGGAATATGGGCATAGTTGGGCACCAACTGTAGTAAGAAGCATGCAAGTTGCGTTCCCGGCGCCTGGTTAGCTTATACCTGAAGTAATGAGGCATGGGCGGGCTGGCCGTGATCCCAATTGTAGTAAGAGGCATGGGCCTGTTTTTTGTTCTGCTGGCTGTCCGGCTCCCATCGTCCTGTGCCTAGCTAGTGTATGTCCGAAATAATACAGAAACTGCATTCATTGAAATACTGCCTGGCCCGTTATCTCTAGTCCTTTATTGGCTAACTCTCACATATTATTTTAACCCATCTCCATTAATGTGTATCGCCACTTGAGTTGTGGCTTACCGGCATGAGTCTAACCAGTGTCCATCTTGGGCCAAAAAAGCATGGCATCTCCCACATTGCCTTCTCTCTCCCAGCCTTTCATTTTGTCTATTTTGCCCACCTAAGGACTGTCCTATTAAAAGGCCAAGGTAGTCTCTTTATTTAATCAATGAAAGCAACACACAAATACAAAAGACCCTCCTACACCAAGGTGAGTGAGGGAACGGGAGGGAAATAGGAGGAGGGGAGGAAGGGGAAATTTTGATTGGTATTATTTATAAAGCAACAAAACAAACAAAAAAGAAAGAAAGAAAGAAAGAAAGAAAGAAAGAAAGAAAGAAAGAAAGAAAGAAAGAGAAAGAGCCGGGTGATGGTGGTGCATGCCTTTAATCCCAGCACTCGGGAGGCAGAGATAGGTAGGTCTCTGTGAGTTCAAGGCCAGCCTGGTCTATAGCGAGAGTTCCAGGACAGGATCCAAAGCTACAGAGAAACCCTGTCTCAAAAAAAACTAAAAAAGAAAGAACTAAAAATTTATATATATAAATTATGCTAAGATACATGCCTTAATTTGGTACTGTGTATATGTAGGAAAGAGAAGAACACAGCCTTCAGATGTCACTCTTCAGCTTTCTGCCTCCACTTTGGAATAGGAATATTGGGAGTATGTAACTCGTGTTGATTTACTGTGGCTCACCGCCAAGAGTTTGCCTTGAAAATCAGAGGACTTTTAACTTGGACTTTGTAATAATGCTACAATTATTTAAATTATGGGAGTTCTCAGAAATGTACTGAGTGTATATTGCCTAGTGAAATGGACATGGGGCTTACAGGGTCAGGCACAGGATATTGTGGTTTGGACACAAAGTGTCACCCAAACTGCTCAAGTACTATCTACTTGATCCCATAGCTGGTCCTAGAAATCTGGAGAGGTTCTGAAGGTTCTGGGAACCTCTTAGAAGAATCGGGTCACTCTAGTACCTTCTTCATGCTGTATCTTCTTTGACTCCTCCTTTCTTTCCTTCTTCTTCTTTGTGTTCACTATGATGTGAGTAGCTTTTTCTACATATCCCCAAACACTTGACATTCTGCCTCACTACAAGCCCAGAAACAATGGAACTAAGAGCCTCTGATGGATGAAGCCTCTGAAACTAAGATTACAAAAAATCTTCACCACCCTTACTTTATGCCAGGAATTGCTTCAAAATAAAAAACATTAAAAGAATAATCAATGGCATGCATGAGTTAGCTTTCTTGTCTTATGATGAAACACTTTAGAAAAGTAGCTTAAGGGAAGAAAGTTCATTTCCCTGCCTCATTATGGTCCAAACGCTACAGCTTTTGAGGGAAAGAGAAGGCTGACAACTGGGGTAGCTGGAGTGTCCTTGTTTCCAATAGTGATTTGAGATTGTGGCTTGCTTTGCTCACTTCTTGATGGGCTAAAGAGCACAGAAAATTTGCTTGGGATCTGGGGATAAGATAAAACCAATAAGGACTCAAGAGACATACTTTCTCCATCAAAGCTCCATCTTCTAAGGTACCATAACCTCCCCAAACTATCACCAGCTGGGAGCCAAATATTCAATCACATGAGCTGATGGGGTCTATTTCACACCCAACCTATGACACACCATATATAACCTTATAAGTATATCAGAAAATATTTTGCAATAAAATTTTCATAGCTATTAAAACTGTGTGACTAGGCAAATCATAAGAATATTTTCTCAATATAAAAGATACAGAAAATAATCCAGTAAAACACAGAAACATTCAGTTGTTATATTTTATTTGATTTGATTTTTTTAAAAAGAAAATAAACTATATTTTTTCATTTTATATACCACCCAGTTCCCACTCCCTTCTCTTCTCCAATTCCCCATACCTAACCCCTCAATCCCACTCTCCATACACTCCTCAGAGAGGGTAAGGCACATTGCTTTAAGGAATGTCCAAGGCCCTACCTACTACATATGGGCTGAGCAAAGTATTCATCCAAAGAGAATGGACTCCTAAAAAGCCAGTACATACAGTAGGGATAAAACCTGGTGCCACTGCCAGTGGCCCCCCAGTCTACCCCAGCCATGTAACTGTCATCCACATTCAGAGGGACTAGCTTGGTCCTATGCTGGATCTTTCCCTGTCCTGTTGGAGTTGGTGAGTTCCCATTAGCTCAGGTAGACTGTTTCAGTGGGTGTCCCCATTATGGTCTTCACCTCTTTGCTCATATTCTCACTCCTCCCACTCTTCAACAGGACTTTGAGAGCTCAGCCCAGTTCTCTGATTTGGGTCTCTGCCTCTGTTTCCATCAGTTACTAGATGAAGGTTCTATGGTGACATTTAAGATCTTCTGCAATATGACTACAGGGCAAGGCCAGTTAGGGCACCCTCTCCTCTATTGTTTAGGGTTTTAGCTGGGGTAATCCTTATAGATTCTTAAGAATTGCTCTAGTGGCAAGTTTCTTGCTAGCCCAATAATTGCTCCCTCAAATCAAAATGATCTTTTCTTGCTACCATCTCTGTCCTTCCTCCATCTTGTCTATCCCATTCCCTCAAGTTCCCAACCCCCCTCCCATTCTCCCATCCCCTCCCTCTTCCATCATCCCTTGTAACTCCACCCCATGCTCCCAATTTTGTCAGGCAATCTTATCTATTTCCCCTTTCCAGGTGGATCTGTGTATGTTTTTCTTAGGGTTCACCTTGCTACTTAGTTTCTCTAGGACCATAGGTCAATATCCTTTGCTTTACAACTATTATCCACTTATGAGTGAGTACATACCATATTCATCTTACTGGATCTGGGTTTTCTTACAAAGGATGGATTTTTCTTGTTCCATCTATTTGCATGCAAATTTCAAGATGCCATTGTCTTTTTTAACCACTGAGTAGTACTCCATTGTGTAAATGTACCACATTTTGCTTATTCATTCTTCTTTTGAGGGGCATCAAGGTTGTTTCCAGCTATTACAAATAATGCTGCTCTGAATACAGTTGAACAAATGTCCTTGTAGTAGGATTGAGCATCTTTTGGGTATACACCCAAGAGTGATATTGTTGGGTCTTGAGAAACTGCCATACTGATTTCCAAAGTGGTTGTACAAGTTTGCATTCCCATCAGCAATGGAGGAGTGTTCCCCTTACTCCAGATCCTTTCCAGCATAAGCTGTCATTGATGTTTTTTATTTAGCCATTCTGACTGATGTAAGATAGTATCTCACAGTTGGTTTGATTTGCTTTTCCTTGATTGCTAAGGATGTTGAATATTTTCTTAAGTGTATTTCAGCCATTTGAGATTCTTATGTTGGAAATTCTCTGTTTAGTTGTGTACCCCATTTTTAAATTGGATTATTTCAAATTTTTATTTCTAATTTCTTGAGTTCTTTATATATTTTTGAGATCAGACCTTTGTCTGATGTGGGGTTGGTGAAGCTTCTTTCCCATTCTGTAGGCTGCCTTTTTGTCTTATTGACTGTGTTTTTTTGCTTTACAGAAGCTTCTCAGTTTCAGGAGATCCCATTAATTTATTGTTGCTATCAAAGTCTATGCTACTGGTGTTATATTTAGGAGATGGTCTCCTGTGCTCATGCATTTAAAGCTACTTCCAACTTTCTCTTCTATCTGGTTCAATGTGGTTGGATTTATATTGAGGCCTTTAATTCATTTGTACTTGAGTTTTGTGAATGGGGATAGATATGTATTTGTATTCTTCTATATGTTGACATCCAGTTATGCCAGCACCATTTGTTGAAGATGCATTCTTTTTTCACGGTATAATTTTAGCTTCTTTGTCAAAAATCAGGTGTTTTATCCACATATAGGTATGTGGATTAATATCCAGGTCTTCAATTCAATTCCATTGGTCAATCTGTCTGTTTTTATGCCAATACCAAGCTGTTTTTATTACTGTAGTTATATAAAAGAGCTTGATGTCAGATATGGTGATGCCTCCAGAAGTTCCTTTATTGTGCATAATTGTTTTGGCTATCCTGGGTTTTTGGGTTTTTGGTTTTTTTTGTTTGTTTGTTTGTTTTTTGCTTTTCCATATGAAGTTGAGTATTTTTCTTTCAAAATATGTGAAGAATTATGTTGGGATATTGATAGGGAATGCATTTAATCTATAGACTGCTTTTGGTAGGATTGCTATTTTTATTATGTTAATCCTACCTATCTAAAAACATGGAAGATCGTTCCATTTTCTGATATCTTCTTCAATTTTTTTCCTTCAAAAACTTTAAGTTCTTGTCAAATAGGTCTTTCACTTCTTTGGTTAGTGTTACTCCAGATACTTTATGGTTTTTGTGGCCATCGTGAATGGTGATGTTCTCTGATGTCTTTCTCAGTTTCTTTATTATTTGAATAAAAGAGGGCTACTGATTTTTTTTTAGTTGACCTTGTATCCTGCCACATTACTGATGATATTTATCAGTTGTAGGAGTTCCCTGGTAGAGTTTTTGGGGTCACTTATGTATACTACCATATCGTCTGCAAATAGCGAGAGTTCAACTTCTTCCTTTCCGATTTGAATCCCCTTGATCTCCTTTGTTGTGTTATTGCTCTAGCCAGAACTTCAAGAATTACGTTACATAGATATGGAGAGAGTGGACAGCCTTGTCTTGTTCCTGATTTTAATGGAATCACTTTGAGTTTCTCTCTATTTAATTTGATGTTGGATGTCAGATTGCTGAATATTGCTTTTATTATGTTTATACATGTTCCTTCTATCGCTGATCTCGCTAAGACTTTTATAATGAAGGAGTGTTGGATTTTGTCAAATGTTTTTTTAACATCTAATAGATGGTCATATTTTTTCTTTCAGTTTATTTATATGGTGGATTATATTGATAGATTTTCGTATGTTGAACCATCCCTGCATCTCTGTGGTGAAACCAACTTGATCAAGGTGAATGATTTTTTTTGATGTGTTCTTTGATTTGGTTTGCCAGCATTTTATTGAGTATTTTTGTATCTATGTTCATTAGTGAGATTGGTCTGTAATTCTTTCATTGTTGAGTCTCTGTGTGATTTTGGTATCAGAGTAACTGTAGCCTCATAAAAAGAGTTTGTTAATATTCCTTTTGTTTCATTACTTTTTCTTTGATGTTCTCATAGAGTTTTTCACTGAAACCATCCAACCCTGGGCTTTTTTTTTTGTTGGGAGGCCTTTGTTGACTGCTTCTATTTTCTCACAGGTCTTTTAAATTACTCACGTGGTCTTGATTTAATTTTGGTATTTGGTACCTATCCAGAAAATTGTTCATTTCTTCTACATTTTCCAATTTTGTGGAGTACAGGTGTAACATGAGGGCCTGCTTGTTGGGGTTTCTGTCATGCCCAGTTCCCACAGCAGGTAAATCCCAAAGAAAATCACACACAGGTCTACATATGTTATAAACTGGTTGGCCCATTAGCTCAGGCTTTGTATTAGCTCTTATAACTTATATTAACCCATTATTCTTATCTATTTTAGCCACATGGCTTGGTACCCTTTTCAGCAGGGCAGGTCAAATCCTGCTTCTTCGGTGTCTGGACAGGACTGTGGAAACAGCTTCCTTCTTCCCAGAATACTCCTGTTCTCTTTGCCCTCCCTACTTCCTGTCTGGTTGTCCTGCCTATACTTCCTGCCTGGCTACTGGCCAATTAGTGTTTATTTAAAACATAATTGACAGAATACAGAATTGTCCCACACTATGCAGGTTTTTATAGTATGACCTAATGATGCTCTGGATTACCTCAGTGTCTGCTGTTATATCCCCCTTTTCCTTTCTGATTTTGTTAATTTGGATGTTCTCTCTCTCTGCCTTTTGATTCCTTTGGATAAGGGTTTGTCTATCCTGTTGATTTTCTCAAAGAACCAGCTCTTTGTCTCATTGATTCTTTGTATTGTTTTCTTTGTTTCTATTTTATTGATTTCAGCCCTCAATTTGATTATTTCCTGTCTTCTACTCCTCCTGGGTGAGTCAGCTTCTTTTTGTTCTAGAGTTTTCGGGTGTTGCTTTTAAGTCACTAGTGTGAGCTTTCTCTACTTTCTTTTTGTGGGTATTTAGTGCTATGAACTTTCCTCTTAGCATTGCTTTCATAGGGCCCCATAGATTTGTGTACATTGTGCCTTCATTTTTGTTGAATTCTAGGAAGTCCTTAATTTCTTTCTTTCTTCCTTGACCCAGGGGTGTTTCAATTAAGCACTATTTAATCTCCATGAGTTTGTAGGCTTTCTGCAATTAGTGTTGTTGTTAAATTCTAACTTTAAACCATGGTTATCCTATAAAATGCAGGGGATTACTCCAATTTTTTTGTATCTGTTGAGATTTGCTTTGATACCGAGTATGTGGTCAATTTTAGAGAAAGTTCCATGAGGTGCTGAGAAGAAGGTATATTCTTTCGTGTTTGGGGGGAATTTTCTGTAGATGTCTGTTAAGTCCATTTGAGCCATGACGTCTGTTAGTTCTCTTATTTCTCTGATTAGTTTCTGTCTGGTTGGGGAGAGTAGGGTGTTGAAGTCTCCTACTATTAATGTGTGGCATTTGGTGAGTGATTTAAGCTTTAGTAATGTTTCTTTTACATATGTGGGTGTTCTTGTATTCAGGGCATAGATATTCAGGATTGAGACTTCCTCTTGATGAATTGTTCCTGTTATGAGTATAAAGTGTCCTTCTCCATCTCTTCTGATTGATTTTAGTTTGAAATCTATTTTGTTAGATATTAGAATATGTACACCCACTTGTTTTCCATTTGATTGGAAAATCTTTTCCCAATTCTTTATTCTTAGGTAATGTCTGTCTTTCAGGTTGAGATGTGTTTCTTGTATATAGCATAAGGATATGACCTGCTTTTTTATCCATTCTCTTAACCTGTGTCTTTATAGGTGAATTGAGTCCATTGATATTAAGAGATATTAATGACCAGTGATTGTTAATTCCTGTTATTTTTCTGTGTTTGTGTGTTTCCCTTCTTTGGATTTTGCTGGTGTGAAGTTATCTGTTGCCTGTGTTTTTGTGGGTGCAGTTATCTTCTTTGGGTTGGAGTTTTCCTTCTAGTACTTTATGCAGGGCTGGATTTATGGATAGGTATTGTTTAAATCTGATTTTGTCATGGAATATCTTGTTTTCTCCATTGATGGTAATTGAAAGCTTTCCTGGATATAGTAGTCGGGCTGGCATTCATGATCTCTTAGTGTCTGTAGCACATCTATCCAGGACCTTTTGGCTTTCATGGTTTCCATTGAGAAGTCAGGTGTAATTCTAATAGGTCTGCCTTTATATGTTACTTGACCATTTTCCTTTGCAGGTCTTAATATTCTTTCTTTATTCTGTGTGTTTTGGGATTGATTACTATATGGTGAGGGTTTTTCTTTCCAGTCTATTTGGTGTTCTCTAAGCTTCTTGTACCATACAGGGATATCCTTCTTTAGCTTGGGAAAGTTTTCCTTTATAATTTTGTTGAATATGTTTTCTGCGCCACTGTAGTTCTTCTCCTTCTTCTATCCCTATTATTCTTTTATTTGTTCTTTTTTGTCCCAAATTTCCTGGATCATTTGTGTTAAGAATTTGTTGGATTTAATGTTTTCTTTGACCAATGAATTTATTTCCTCTATAGTATCTTCCACCCCTGAGATTATCTCTTCTATCTCTTGTATTCTGTTGGTTATGCTTGCCTCTGTAGTTCCTGTTCGTTTATCCAGATTTTCCATATCCAGAATCCCCTTGGTCTGTGTTTTCTTTATTGCCTCTATTTCAGTCTTCAAGTGTTGAGCTGTTTGAACTGTTTGCTTCAACTGTTTGGTTTTTTTGTTTTGTTTTGTTTTTGTTTTCTTGGGTTTCTTTGAGATATTTATTGATTTCTTTCAATTTTTGTTTGTCTTTTCCTTCATTTCTATAAGGAAAATTTTCATTTCCTCTTTAAAGGTCTTCATCATCCTCATAAAGTTATGTTTAAAATAGTCTTCCTCTGTTTCTTCTGGGTTAGGATGATCAAGTCTTCCTGCTGTATGACCACTGGGTTCTGGTGTTACCGTCTTGCTTTTTAGGTTGTTGAATGAATTCTTGCATTAGAGCCTACCCATCTCTTCCTCCATTTGGTGCTGGCAGTGTCTTTACCTCTTGGTTCAATCCTTGAAGTTGCTGTCTGTGTCTTTGGGAATTGTTATTGTTCTGCTCTGTACTTTCACTGTCTGTGTCTCAGGGAGTCACTGAGGTGACTCTTGGCCTGCTTGCATGGTCTGCTTTCTTGGTCTGCTCTCTTGGTTCACTCTGTGCAGTCACAAGTTGGTGCCTCAGAGTTCCTCTCTTGGTTCTCTCTCTTAGTCCTCTCTCTTGATCCTCTCTGCATATTTGCAACTTATGTCTCAGCGTTCCTCTCTTGGTTGTCTCTGTGTAATAGGAGGCTGTGTTTCAGAGTTCCACTGAGGTTGTGGTGGGGGAGGGAGATAAGAGGGTTTGGGAGCCTGTGGGACTTCTAGTTTTCAGGTTCTGATGGATGGGATGGGGGAATTTGAGAAGCCTACCTGGAGCAGAAACATTCAATTTTTACCTCTAATTTTATTTGGATAGTTACTATCTCTAAGATAGTGTCAGAAGCACCGACTTCAATATATTTTTATGAATTTACATTTCAATCACATGTGTTCTAATCTGCATCTTACTTCTTTCACACAGAATTTTTATTGAGGAAATTTCAAAGTTAGAGAATTTTGCATTCTTATAAAACTCACTTCTTTGGTGTTATGACTTTAACTTAGTTTGGAGTTTGTGGTTGGTGGTGTGTGTGCATGAGTGTGTGTGTGTGTGTGTGTGTGTGTGTGTATGTGTGTGTGTGTATGTATTGTTGTGAAATACCATAAAAACCTTAAAGAAGAAAGGCCTAATTTCCTTACACATCATAATTACTGTTGATAATTGAAGGAAATGGAGGGCGGGGATGGAGGCAGGAACCGTGGAAGAAAACTAGTTACTGACTTCTGACCAAGCTTGCGCTGTCACCTTTCCCTTTATCCCTACTGGAACCACCTGCCTAGGGATGGCACAGCCAACTATGATCAGGTCCTCCCATGTCAATCATTAATCAGGAAAATGCCCTACAGACTAACCTAGAGGTCAACCTGATGGAGACAATTCCTCACCTGACACACTATTTCCGCATGACTCTAACTGGTTTCCAACTTGCAAACATGTAACCAGCATAATAGAAAATGTGTTTTATATTTTGTGAATTAATTTCTTTTTGATATTGCCACTATATTTTACTTTGTTGGGAAGGTACTTAGGTGACCTCATTTTGCAATGCTTCACACTTGAAGCACTGCATTATATAAACTTTATGGAATTTTATGTCTTTGTTAAAAATATTGGCGCTTTTAAGTTTATCAATTTTCTAAGCTGAAAAGTGAATTATGGTTTCTCATTTCATAATTACAGGACAGAGACAACCTCTCATGTAGGGGAATTTCTCTTTCTTCTTCTACTGAGACTTTTCCACTATGTATCTTGTGTTATTCGTAAATGGAATGTATGTGAAGAAGAGCTTAAAAATCAGAGGAGCTCTTGCTCAATCAACTGCATATTTATAGAAAGTATGAAAGATTCACTTCAGCTCTTTAGCAGTTGCTACAAGAAAGAATTAGTTTTATTTATGCTTTTGCTAGTGTTTTTTCAATTTTTTTTCTTTCTCACTCCATTTGGATAAGCTATGATAAATTTAACCAGAGTCTTCTTAATAGAAAGAAAAATTCAAATCAGACATCTTGCTGTCAGAGATACACCTCTTTAAATACAAGTTCCCAGTGACTAGTAACCTCTTTTAGTGGACACATTGCTACATTTGTGGTCGTCTAAGAAAACTCAACAAATTGTCTTATGTCCAAATGCATAATACAAATCTAATGAATGGTGAAAAAAAACTAACTCTTTTTGACGCTGAAGTGGAGTTTTCTATGCTAAAGGTATACAATCTGGAAGTAATAACCAGGCAATACAAACATCCCGAGCTCAGGATCCCTGGGACTGCCTCCTGAAGGTCTCTAAAAGGAAGGACCCCCATTAGCTCTCATTTGCATAAGACAAGCACACTGAATCCTCTCGTTGAGATTTGTATCTGGCCTACAAAATATCTTATGGAAACATATTACATTTGCATATTAGCCTACTTTTGAGTCATCAGTTTCTTAAGGAGAAAAAAAAGATGTCCTAAAATGTGAGAAAGGGATTCCTGCTTGGCCCCAGAAAGTCATGCACTGATTAATTGTACCACCTCCAGCAAAAGAACTCACACTAAAATGTCTGTCTTCTACATGACAATCCCAAGGAGAGAATGGGTTGCCAACTAGTTTTAGTATATGTTACAATATGTTTTGTTTTTCACAGTGTATCAGACTCCTAACCTCCTTCTTGCTATAGGAAGTACCTTTCACATTTGGAGTGCCTTCCAAACTTTAACAAGTGTTAACTCTGGCATTCCGCTTCATGTAAGTTAGTTCACTGTTGTTTAGTCTATTACAAAGGGTTTTAATAATGTGTATTTCCCATGTGAATGCATTAAATGCCTACCTTATGAGCAGACACACATTACTTCTCTAGTCAGAACTGCTTTCCTAGTCACTGAGCTGAATAGTCAGATTAAACCCAAACTAAATTCCCCATATAGTTTATATTTACCATTTCCTTTCTAAATTTTAAATAATATGAGATTATAATCCTGGGAAATTGGCTTGTTACTTACAAGCAAACTATTATATTTTATTGAATGTACATCACTGACAATGTGGTGAGGAGGAACAAGAAAAAATCCTCATTTTTTTTAATCCTAGTTGTTATTCAAGATATTATTTGAATTGGCCTTTATGACTTAGTTTTGTTCATAGATTTTTTTTGTATCATTAAAAAGTGATCTATCTTCAGTCACCCATGCCCTGTAACATACATCCTTGGCACTGGGTTCCTGTATCAACCATGACTGGTTGAAACAAATGACAAAAAGTCCAACTCAGACTTGCTTAAACAAAAAGAGAATGTTTTTGCATCTCAGACCTCAGAGATATTTCTTAGCTGAAATGAATCTATAAGCTAGGACCACTTTTTCATCACTCCAACATGTCTGTCAGATTTATTCAAACCCAGGCATTAGGTTCTTTCTTACTATGCCCTATCTGGTAGACAATATGGCTACTTGCAACTTCAGTATGTTCTTATCATCTGTGACTCAAGGAGAAAGAGACTGTCTGTGACAGACTGTAGCTGAGATCAGTCTTGCTCCACTGAGTGCCCAGGCCAAGGCCATGTTCACAGTCTTTCTCAGGAATATAACTCAGAACATGAAAATGTCAACATGATTTCTTGTGACTGGTTAAATTACAAAAGTCAGAGTTTAGAAAGATGGAGAAAAGAACCTCAGGCAGAAATGTAGCATGAGCCTGATACTTCTGAGCAACAAGCAGAATGCCAGAGAAAAGACAAAAACTATCCTGGGCTAGAGAGAACCAAAATACAGGTGAATGAGAACAGTGAGACTGGGGACTTAAATAACACACTGAAGGTTTAAAACCTATCTTAAATGAACGGTTTCGCAGGATAATGCTAAACAGGAAGACTTAAGAGTTTTGATGCTTTAATGACAGTGAAGCTGATGACAAAGTAAAATTCATTTCTTATGTAGGTAATGACTGAGCCAAGAGACAATGATAAGGTGGAAACAAGTTATTGATTAAAATGTGGGCTGCTTTGTACAGCATAGCAGGTACCCAGTTCTGTTTACCCCTGGTTGTTTCTGAATATCTCAGGATGCTATATGCTTGCACATCCTATTTCATGCTGGCAACTTTGTATCTCTTGCAACATCTATTCCATGTTAGCTTTAATTTATTGTTATGATATTTAAGGTAGAATCACCTTGTTTTGAAATTCTTCCTACTGCTTATTTCATTTCCCAAATTATGGCATATTTTTCTTAGATGTTTAATGAACCGAATGATGTGAATTAATACTGTTCATTAATAGGTTTTTCTGTAACCCGTTAATAGGTTTCCCCACCAACACAGTAAGCCAGATCCAGCAGAAATAAAAAGTATGTGACCGGGTTTATTTGGGCAAAAAATTTCCCGGGTGACCCTTCAGCCCTCAGAGATCGAGATGGGAGAAAATGAGAAGACAAAATTACGTGGCCAGCCTAAAGGAGGGAGCTTAAATATGCTGTAAGCACGGGTGATGACGTGTCTGCCACAAGCCAGGTTTCTGCCCAATTATGGTACACTTTTAGGTGGTGTTTGTTAGAGGCCCAACACTAACAACTGCAGAGGAGGAGCTGCCAGCCACCAAGAATGTGGATCTAGGGTTTTTGATGGTCTCTCTTGTAGATTCTCTGAGAGGGTGGTGTTTGGAAAGAGAGAGAGAGAGAGAGAAAGAGAAATAGGGGCTTTCGCAGGAGTGAACTGGAAGTCCCAGCTGAACATCCCAACCTTTTTGAGTATATGGGCACCAGTTCAAATCTGGCTACTTCCTGTTGGCATGGGATGACATGGGGAGTGGGAATCAGTGGGCTCACACTCCTTGGGAGGTGTAGGTGAAGAAGCATTCAGCTAACTGCCATCCTGGAGACCTCAGGAATCCATTATAGGAGAAAGTGGAGAAGGCAGTTGATAGGAGGAAAAAAATAGATTATTAACACCAGCTGTATAAATGAGGCTAGCCATGGGAAGAGTGAGGACTGTCAGGAAGAATGGAATGGAGATGTGCCCTGGTTGTATTGGTGAAGATCTTCAGACAATTTGTGGAATGACTCAATATGAATTTCCACCAGGTCAGATTCCTTGATAGAGTAGCAGCTCTCTTTCCCCAGGAACATGCAGATGTCTGTAAAACAGCTGGAAGAGATTTACACCTTTGTGTCATATCAAAGGCTATGACTTTGGGTTAAAAGGCATGAAATTTTTCCTATGTCTAGAGAGCCTGGTTTTAGCCGAAGAAACACACCTCTAAGCCAGTTTAAAAATTTGAGCTTGTGACTTAATAATAAACAGTCAGTGCTCATTCAGTTTATCAGAACTCCACTTAGCAATGCTAAAACTCTGAACATCTGAAATCCCAGTGTAATAATACCATAGAAAGGAACCAAAGTCTGAAACATTTTGTATCTTAAAACATTCTTGTGTTCCTTTAGTGTGGAGTTACAACTGAAACCTAATTTCCTTTTCTTTGAAGCCTGTGAACAAAGCAAACCTGTCTGTATTTTTAATAAGAAATATAACTAATGAATTACCAAAGTGGGTATAGCCTTGTGGGGTGGCAAAGCTAGTCATCAAACACCATCAGATCTGAGAAGGATAAATTTCACCTGAGTAAGCAGAAGTGAAGCAACCTCTAAATCTATTAAAATGACAAGGCTTACTGGCTACCTAGACAGCCACCCCAGTTTCCTCCATGGTTGTAGGGGACAGATATCCCACAGCAGTATCAGCCTTTAGCTGCCAGTCCCAGAAGATCTGACAGACTTTCCTGTGGACTAGGAATTTGGGGAGACCGGCCTACCTTGTCTTGACAAAGCAGGGCAATCAATTCCCCAGTGCCCTGTTTGTTCACAGTATGGACAGTCTTGTTAGCAGTTGAGGTGAAAAGCAGTTGCCCTGTGGCCAACTTTGCCACATTCAAAACAAGTTGCAGTGGAAGTTCTTCTGTGCCCATCCATCTTCTTTGGAGGAGATAGGGGCGCTGCCAGGAGCTGCCATGTCTCTATCATGAAAAGCTTAGCGTTTTTATTAAACATGTTAAATGCCATATTCTCAGATCTCTGAAGCATTTGAGAACCATTATTTGGTAGCTATATCTAAACTTGACAAATATTGTTTGTTTCTAGCTACTTGTTTTAATCTTAACTTTGAGAACATGTATGTAAGCTAAATCTGAACATACCAAAGAAGTTGATTGGTTATGAGGTGACTGATGGTTAATGTGTATGCCTTGAAAGACTATGATCTCACAGCTTTATTCTTGTTAAGGTTAGCCTTAAAAATAACAACTTCTGAATTGAAGCTGTTTTATTTGATATTAAGATGAGACTTTTAACTCATAAACACGGTCCACAATGAGACTTGAATCTTTCCTGATCCTTTTATAATGCACCATTATAGAACACAGCAATTTTCTATATGACTTAGTTTGCCAAACTAGGTACAGGTTAACAATGTTAGTAAAAGCAAGGAGATTAGATATACATTCCTAAGTTGGTCTTGATTAGCCTGAAGAAACCTTAGTTAGAGAGACCCTTTGTCAGTCTGCTTAGGTCACTGTTTTTCTGCATTGTAAGATAAGAATACCCCAGTCTCTGGTGTTCACTGGTGGTCCTAAGTTTTTATTTCAAGAATGAAGATATAGAGCACAATCATATTTTGTATAATGATGTGTCTATGTGTTGTTTTATTGGTTAATGAATAAAGAAACTGCTTTGGGCCTATAGCAGAGCTATAGAGGAACAGAGGTAGGTGGGGGAAACTAAGTTGAATGCTGGGAGAAAGGAGGCAAAGTCAGAGAGAAGCCATGTAACCACTGGAGACAGATGCTGGGAACTTTATCCAGTAGGCCACAGCCACATAGCGATATACAGATTAATAGAAATTGGTTAAATTAAATTAGCCAATAAGAAGCTAGAGCTAATGGGCCAAGCAGTGGTTTAATTAATACAGTTTCTGTGTGATTATTTCAGGGCTGAGCAGCCAGGAACCAACAAGAAGCTTCCTCCAACAGTAGAAGACAAAACCAAGTTTCAACAATGTAAACTATTCAGTGTCTCTAAAAAGGGAATTACACTTACATTACAAAATATGGCTGCCAACAAGATACTTCCCTGTACGTGAATACATGGAGGTATATCTTTAATACCTCAGTAAACCAGCATTGTTTTAAATCCTATTTTTTCATGACACCTGTTTTCAGGACAGAACAGAAATTATCATACAGAAATCTATCCTAATCCAAAATATCCTGGATTCCGGATGTCTTCTTAGTAGGCCCATTCCATGTGGTCACCTTTAAACATGATAGCAGTAAAGTCACATGAGCTCCGTCTTCTCCAACCTTAGTCGAATTGGAGTCTTCCCATGTGACTGTACTTAACTAAGGTAGTGGTAAACCATGTGTTGTTTTCCAGAGCAGTTTTAATTCAGAGTTACAAGTTTTACAAGTTTTAAGTTAAGTTTTTTTTACAGATTTTTAATCATACCCAATTTCCTTAACTGGTTTTTTAAAATAAGGTATAACAGCATAAAATAACTTTAATATTATTTATACCCAAATGACATATGAATCTTAGTTACTGTATCAGATTCAATAGACAGAAATCCCAGAGGAAAGCTCTGAGCTAGTTGCAATAGTAAAAGCTGAGATATTACCAAGATATGCAGAAAACAGTAAAATCATGCATGCAAGACCAACAGAAACAAGCATTCAGTAGTCACATACATTTACACACCCAACAGAGTCTGATATAATTCTGTGTGGCTCTCTTGTCCACAGGAAAACATACAGATACAGATCCACACATACATATAAAATAGAACCTTTCTAACAGTGAGACAAACAAAACTTTCCATGGGAAAAAGACATTGTTATAAATTATATAGATTTTAAATCAGGCCAGGTAAGCAACTTACAAATCTTGAAATAAAAATTTACGGTATGCTCTTAAGATATAGAGACAGCATATAAAGGAGTTATAGAACAAATGATTTTTTAGCAGTGAGGAGGTAGAGCCTTGGACATGTAGCAGAGCAAGTTTAGGTGTTAGGTGTTTGGGGATCATTCATTTGCAGCAGTAGCAGTCAATGATTTGTGAGAATTTGGAAACCAAGTTCACTAATCTTGGCCATTGATTTGTACTGAGGTCAAGTTGATAAAATAAAATCTGAGTCCATGGAAGAATAGAGAAAGGATCACAACATGGAACACTGTGTGAGCGTGTTCCTGTAAGTTTCAAGGGGAAGTTGAGTGGAAAGTGAGTTGCAGGATTGCAGGAAGGAACAGAAATAGCATAGTATGTCGGTAGTCTGGCTGCATGGTGAAAGAAAGCCAGGAAGGAGCAGACGACAAGAGAGGTGTCCAGGTGAGTCTGAGAGCCACAAGAGTCTGAGCCACATGGGGAATACAACAGGCTAGAGTTTAAGCTGTGAGTCTCCCAGGCTGCTGGGAGAGGGGAGTTAGCAAGAGAGATGTCCATGTTTGCTGTGGGAGCCAGACAAGCACATATGTGTCCATACAGAAAGTCATATAGGAAGAATCAGACTCTAAATTTTGGAATTAAATTAAGTCACCAACAAACGATCCTGATGCCTCTCTGAGTACCAGCCTCAGCATCCTGTCAGGGTACAAACTGGATCTTATAGCAAGCAGAATTGGCTAAAGGGGGTCTGAGGGTGAATGAATCAGTCACACAAGTCTAATTTTCATGTCTCTTTATTCTTCAAAAAAAGTTCTCTTTCAATGTTCTCTCTCAATTCCACAAGGTTTTCAGTTTATATACCCACGCAGACACATCTGGCAATGGCAAGCATGTTAGGCATATATTTTTCAAGACCAAGATGACAGATAAGGCTGAAAAAGTGGGTGCCTGTTAGCTTACTCATGTTTCAGAGAGAGAGTGTGGCTGTGAAGCACCCAAGTATATCTGAAAAAGATAAATAGAGGAAGGGTATATGATTTCTTTATATATATTTTTTTCTTTTTATTCATTCATCTCTTTTTTATTGATTTTTATTGAGCTCTACAGTTTTCTCTGCTCCCTTCCCTGCTTCTCCCCTCTTCCCTTCAGCCCTACCACAAGGTCCCCATGCTCCCAATTTACTCAGAAGATCTTGTCTTTTTCTACTTCCCATGTATATTAGATCTATGTATGTCTCTCTTAGTGCCTTCATTGTTGTCTAAGTTCTCTGAGATTGTGGTTTGTAGGCTGGTTTTATTTGCTTTATGCTTAAAATCCACCTATGGGTGAGTAAATGTGATAATTGTCTTCCTGTGTCTGGGTTACCTCACTCAAAATAATGTTTTCTAGCTCCATCCATTTGCCTGCAAAATTCAAGATGTCGTTATTTTTTCTGCTGTGTAGTACTTCCTTGTGTAAATGTACCACATTTTTCCTTATCCATTCTTCGATCGAGGGGCATTTAGGTTGTTTCCAAGTTCTGGCTATGACAAACATTGCTACTATGAACATAGTTGGGCATATGTCCTTGTGGCACAATTGAGTGTCCTTTGGATATATACTCAAAATTGGTATTACTGGGTCTTGAGGAAGGTTGTTTCCTAATTTTCTGAGAAATCGACACACTGACATCCAAAGGGGCTGTACCAGCTTGCATTCCCACCAGCAATGCAGAAGTGTTCCCTTTTCCCCACAACCTCTCCAGCATAAGTTGTCATCAGTGTTT
>PVIU01026068.1:0-22621 GCA_004026605.1 Ondatra zibethicus | reverse complement strand
AAGCCCAGAGAAGCTGAATACCTAGGTGAACCCAAGGAAAGCATACACAGAACCTCCTGGAAATTGGAAGCAAACAGGATCATCAAGCAAAAGTTGGAAGCCAGGGGCGGGGATAGAGGTGGGAGAAATTTCATCCGATGGATGGAGATAGAGACAGAGACCCACAATCACATCAGAGCAATGGATTGAGCCCCCAAGGAAATATTATTCATAATGAATTCTTAGTATATTCAGAAGGAAATAATGGACACATTCTGATTCATTATATAATATAAACCATCAAGAGAAACAACGGATTTATTAGTCTTACTTGAATTTATTTAAAAAATTTACTTTTCACTTTAATAACCACAGTGTCCCCTCTCTCTTCTTCTCCTATCCCTTCAAGTCCCCTCTTTCTTTTCCCCATTTATTCCTCAGAGGGAGACTTCCTTGGGGAGTCAATAATGTCTGATATACCAACTTGAGGAAAAGACCAACCCCCACCCCCTCTTGTATCAAGGCTGACCAAGGTATGCCATAATAGGGATTGGGCTCCAAAAAGCCAGTTCATGCACCTTGGATAGGTCCTGGTGCCACTGCCAGCCCCCACAACAGATCAAGCCACATAAATGTCTCATATATTCAGAGGGCCTAACTCAGTCCCATGCAGGTTCCCTAGCCATCAGTCTATAGTCCGTGAGCTCCCACTAGCTTGGGTCAGCTGTCTCTGTGGTTTTCCCTATCATGATCTTGACCCCGTCTTGTTCATATGATCCCTCCTCCCTCTCTTCAGCTGAACTCCAGGAGCTCAGCCCAGGGCTTGGCTGTGGATCACTGTATCTGTTTCCATCAGTTACTGGATGTAGGTTCTATGATGACAATTAGGGTAGCCACTAATCTGATTAGTGGGAAAGGCCCTTTCAGACACCCAGTCCACTTTTGCTAGGAGTCTTAGCTTAGGTCATCCTTGTAGATTCCTGAGAATTTCTCTAACACCAGGTTTTTCCCTAACCTCATAATGGCTCCCTCTATCAAGATATCTTTTTCATTACTCTCCCCTCTGTACCTCCCCCAAGTCAGTCTTCTTGATTCCTAATATTCCAAACCCCCATCCCTACCTTCTACCCTGCTCCCAGTTAGTCTAGAGAATTTTAACTATTTTCCTTTCTGGCATCCTCCATGTGTGTCCCTCTTACAGTCCCCTTTTTAACCTAGCTTCTTCGGGAATGTGGATTGTAGCTTGGCTATGCTTTGCTTTACATCTAATATCCACTTATGAAAGATCACATACTATGTTTGTCTTTCTGAGACTGGATTACCTCATTCAGATGATTTTTTTTCTAATTCCATCGTTTTGCCTACAAATTTCAAGATGTCATTGTTTTATGTCACTGAATAGTACTCTATTGTGTAAATGTAATAACACATTTTCTTTATTCATTCTTTGGTTGAGGGGCATCAAGGTTGTTTCCAGGTTCTGGCTATTACAAATAATGCTGCTATGACTATAGTTGAGCAAATATTCTTGTGGTATGATTGTATACCCTTTGGGTATATGCCCAAGAGTGGTATTGCTGAGTATTAAGGTAGATTGACTCCCAATTTTCTGAGAAACTGCCATTCTGATTTCCAAAGTGACTGTACAAGTTTGCACTCCCACCAGCAATGGAAGAGTGTTCTCCTTACTCCGCATCCTCTCCAGCATAAGCTGTCATCAGTGTTTTTGATTTTAGCCATTCTGATTGGTATCTCAGCGTTGTTTTCATTTGCAGTTCCTGTTTTGATTTGCATTCACTGTTGGCAAAGAATGTTGAGCAATTCCTTAAATGTCTTTTGGCCATTTGAGTTTCTTCTGTTGAGAATTCTCTGTTTAGATCTGTACCCAAATTTTAATTGGATAATTTGGTATTTTGGTGTCTAGATTCTTGAATTCTTTATATATATTAAAGATAATCCCTCTGTCAGATGTGGGGTTGGTGAAGATCTTTTCCCACTCAGTAGGCTACCATTTTGCCTTATTGACCTTATCCTTTGTCTTACATAAGCTTCTCAGCTTCAGGAGGTCCCACTTATTGATTGTTGCTCTCAGTGTCTATGCTACGACTGGAGTTATATTTCAGAAGTTCTGTGCTGTGCCAATGTGTTCCAGGCTACCTCCCACTTTCTCTTCTCTCAGGTTCAGTGTAACCAGATTTATGTTGAGGTCTTTGATCCATTTGGCTTTGAGATTTGTGCATGGAGATAGATATGGATCTATTTGCATTCTCCTACATGTTGACACACAGTTATGCCAGTACCATTTGTTGAAGATCTTTCATATTTCCATTGTGCAATTTTGGCTTCCTTGTCAAAAATCAGGTGTTCATAGGTGTGTAGATTAGTATCAGGGTCTTCAATTTGGTTTCATTGATCCACATGTCTATTTTTATGCCAGTTCCAAACTGCTTTTATTACTGTAGCTCTATAGTAGAACTTGAAGTCAGGGATGGTGATGCCTCTGGAATTTCCTTTATTGTACAGGATTGTTTTGGCTATCCTGGGTTTTGTTTTTTCCATATGAAGTTGAGTATTGTACTTTCAAGGTCTTTGAAGAAATTTTTGGGGATTTGATGGGTATTTGCATTGATTCTATAGATTGATTTTGGTAAGATTGCCATTTTTACTATGTTAATCCTACCTAATAATCATAATAAATGTATTCAGGAAAGCAGAGATACAAGTAAAATACATAAACATAATAAAGAGAATATACAGCAAGACAACAGTCAACAGCAAACTAAATGGAGAGAAACTCAAAGCGATCCAACTAAAATTAGGAACAAGAAAAGGTTGCCCACTCTCTCCATATCTATTCATTATAATACACCAAGCTCTAGCTAGAGCAATAAAACAACAAAAGGAGATCAAGGAGATACAAATTGGAAGGGAAGAAGTCAAACCTTCAGTATTTGCAGATGATATGAGAGTATACATAAGTGATCCCAAAAATCTTTGGCTAACTATAAGCAAACAAATGAAAGATCTGTATGGCAGGAACTTTAAGTCTTTGAAGAAAGAAACTGAAGAACATATCAGAAAATGGAAAGATCTCCCATGCTCTTGGATAGGTAGGATTAATATAGTAAAAATGGCAATCTTGTTTTCATTTTCAGTGTTTTTTTCTCAAACTTTAAAGTTCTTTCTGCAATATATCAGTTTGGTTATTATTATCATATTTTTGACTTTTCGAGAAAAGGTTTCTCTATGTAGCTTTGGATTCTGTCCTGGAGCTCGCTCTGTAGACCAGGCTGGCCTAGAACTCAAAAAGATCTACCTGCCTCTGCCTGCAAGTGCTGGGATTAAGGCATATGCCACCACCGCCTATCGTAGCTTGGTTATTTTTAACCTCAAACAAGTGATTCAAACGTTCTGAGTGTCAAAGTTGTCTCTACTAACAATAGTAAAGAGCTTCTTATCAGATTAAATGAGATTCTTCAGATAAGATTCTCCAAAGTGAGATATTTTCCCTAATAAAATAGGATAGTAGTAATTA
This sequence comes from Ondatra zibethicus, assembly GCA_004026605.1. Classification (NCBI taxonomy): domain Eukaryota; kingdom Metazoa; phylum Chordata; class Mammalia; order Rodentia; family Cricetidae; genus Ondatra; species Ondatra zibethicus. The sequence goes on along the minus strand of PVIU01026068.1, from coordinate 19,107 downwards.
TTATTCTGAGTAAAATACTAAGACTAAATTAAACAAAACACAATGTGTACTCAATTTATGATGGTCTCAGTCATTCAAAATAGAAGAACACCGGCAAAATATCTGTGCAAATTACCTTCCACATGAGACTATGTGAGCAGTATCCTCATGACACGTTGTGGGAGGAAATAATGATCAAAATATACTATATAAAAATAATAAAAGTCAAATTAATGAAAAAGAGTTAATGAATTGCTGAAACTGCATTCTCCTGTGATATGAGTACATATGCATTCGTCCTGGGATATGAGTACATATGTATTCATCCTCAAATACTTAGACTTTTTGTTACTGTATTTGGGAGCAGTGATTCCTAATATTTTACCATCTTCTAATTTCTCAAAGAGACATGCATAAAGAACTGAGAAAGGTTAAAAGCCCATACCATACACCAGCCAACACAATGTCTAGAGGTAACAGTACTGAAATTGAAATTGCAGATTTTTTTAAAGGTATAGAGTTTCAAGAAAGAATATGTTGGCCTTCCAATTGTTTGAGTTTTGGAGTTAAAAATGGTCTAATACAAACAAATCAAAGCAAGAGCAAAACCAAAGTAACCGATTGACTTAATCAATCCTATCAAAATTGTCACTGTCAAGGTCAGCAATGTTCAAGCAGTTTTAGAAGGCCATAGCTGACTTTCAGGCCTCAGTTTACTATTATGACCATAAATTAATCTATGGAATTTCTTTTTCTTCATGAATGTAATTTTTGTTTTGTTTTGTGAATTATTAACAGTTATAACTTTCCTCTGAAATCAAGAGTACCTATAACTGATATTATTTCCTAGTTTCAGGCCATCTCCTTGAGTTTTAGCTTTCAAACATCAAATCTATTTAACTTAACTATACTTAATCAGGAAAAATCTCAAAAATCTTTTCATGATCTAAAAATATTTCTTTTGTTCTTTTTCTCACACAAACTCCATATTTAAGAAATCACAAAATTTTATTGGTATTAGATTCAGATAACTCACTGTAAGAATGTTTGTTTAGCAGGAGTTAGTCACTGGGTTTAATCCCTAACAATAAAAATAGTCCCTTTTGACACAATTACACTATCTATCTATCTATCTATCTACCTACCTACCTACCTACCTACCTACCTACCTACCTATCTATCTACCTACCTATCTCTGGTTGACTTAGCTATCAAAGCTCATCCAGATAAAAGATTATTACTATATCTTTTTTTTTTTTTTTTTTTGCTTTTTCAAGACAGGGTTCCTTTGTACCTTTGAAGCCTGTCCTGGAACTAGCTCTTGTAGATCAGGCTGGCCTCGAATTCACAGAGATCTGCCAGCTTATGTCTCCCAAGTGCTGGGATTAAAGGCATGTGCCACCACCGTCAGACTTATTATTTTCATTATTACTACAATATTCAAAGTACAATATTTCTAAGAGAGATACATGTTTTGAAATTTAATATTAAAGACTAGGGATGCAGTTCATTGGTAAATGCTCATCTGGCATATGCAAAGCCTGGGTTCCTTCTGAAGTGCTGCAAAATACATATATACCTATATCATATATACACATAACATATATACATACACACACACACACACACACACACACAAACACACATATGTTTTCAAGGTAGCTGGAAAAGCCAGTCAATCAAGGACGAAGCTCAACACTATAGCTCAGTAAATGCTCAATTCCTGCTTAATAACAACCCCTTTAAACTTTATAATTTGTTTCCTGGCACAAAAAAGCTCTTGATTATTTTGCCAAGAGTCATTTTCTAACTTCTAACTTCAGAAATATGCAGTGACTCTTCTGTTATTCTCACACATGGACACACACATACACACACAAACACAAAGGAAAACACACACACACAAACACACACACACACACACATATACAAACATACACACAATAACTACCTATCCCTCATTTCTTCTTTACTTTTCTCTACGATATGTATGACCAGTAGCATTTATTTTACAAATGCATATCTTTCTTGCTGAAATATAAACTATATGATTCCATAGAGCCTCATCTGTTTACTTGCAAAAGCTAATACCCATCTCTGTAATACAACTGGACAAATATCTAATCTATTATAAAAGCTATCATGCAGAATATTTTTTCAGAATTTTCACAATTTTTTTTAGTTTCTTCTATTAAGCACTGATGTTATAGTACACGTTTTGGGCCCTACTGTTTATGAAAGCATATCCACCCTCATTATTAAGTTACTCTAGATGTTTTTCTCTGGAAAACAAGTTCTGCTTTTCTGTATGCTACTTTTTATATTTTTGATTATTCTAAATGAAAATTACTTTTATATTATAATAATATAGTTTTGAATGATTTGGCACACAGAATAGCAAATGTTTTGTTTAATATTGTCCTCCATTTAAAATAGATTCTAAATCATTTACTAAAACAGATATTATTTCAAGTCAAAAATATAGGAATCCAAAAGGCACAGTAAGTTATTCCATCAATAATGTAAAATAAAATATAGGCTCAAAGAAGTTCTTAAGAGATCACAGGGAAATTATAAATTATAAAATTTATAACTAAGTGTGCGAAATAAAAGGCAATTTCATATTATGAAATTAAGAATATAATGCAAGAATCAAATATTACAAAAATTACATATAAAAGGAAGTTTACGGATAAATAAGCGACTCAAAACTCATGACATTTATTTCTCCTTCTTTACTAGCGTATATTAAAAGCTTTCTCCTTTCAATGCATTTTCTGTAATAATATGAAAGTAAATTCTAGATTCCCCATGGCCCTATCTTATCTTTAGACGCAATTAATTTGCTATTCACTTAGCATTCCATAATAAAGTTTTGTACTTTGACAAAGAACTAATTTATCCACTCACATAGTTATTCAGAAGTTGTGGCATCCTTCATATCTGTAAAAGAGCTTATATTCAAATAACCTGTGTGGCTTTAAAAATAATTTTTCTGTATAGATAAGTATTTATTGGGTTAAGTACCAATTTCTTTCTTAGCTTAATTAAACCAAAGTTAATACAATAAGCAAACCAGCATAGATCAAACAAACAGAGGAAGTAAGTTCCACATCCTAGCTTTTACAAACCAGCAATTAAATCTATATGATAATGGCCCTAAATCATTTGCACAATTAAAATGGGAACATATCCTGCTGCACATCATGAAAATACCTGGGAGATGCTGACTTTGTCAAATTTTTTCATAGGAATAGTTCAACACACTGTGTTAGAATGCTTTTTGTTTTTCTAAAGAGCCATGGCAAATAACATGCAAAATGAGCATCTGAAAACAGTTTCAAGGTGCTTATGATTAAATTGGAACTAAAGATATGTTGGGTCCCTTGAGGAGAGGCCTTCGCACTCTGACTTGATCTGTTTTGCACTCTTGTGGTTGGTTGAAAACAGGAACAATCTGGTGTTTTCGGCAATGTTTTCTAAGGATGATTACCCCCAAGCCATGTGAGTTGCAGTGAGAGTTTCCTGCTTTTCCTGGCTGGGCCTCCCCTGCTGAGGGCTATATATACTGTGTGAGAAAGTGGGATAAAAGCTTGTCTGCAGAACATGAAGTGCTGTGTGTTAATCCCGACCTCCCTCGCTCAGAAGAACTACAGTTGCTGTGCTCGCGTGGCAAAAATTGATATTGAAGAATTAATTAATTGTGATTGATTTTTGTTTTAATTGATGGTATAAGGCACTAAGAGTAATGGATATTTGGTTTTCTTACTTTTGAAAAATCTCATGAAGAAAGTAGAATGTCTAAATCTATGATTTTTTTTCTAAAGAATACTTGGCCAGATTTGTTGAGAGATGCCTGTTTGCCTAGGGTAGCTTGTAGTTACAGGCACTAAAAAAGTGATTAGATTCAGTGGACTTCTCTACTGTTGGAATTCCTAGAAACTATTCAATGGTGATACAAAAAAAATCATAGACTGGCAAGAAGTCCTAGCATAGTAGCATCTAAGAACTCAAAGTCATAAGTGAAGAGCCAAGAGAGGTACTGATGCTGCTTTTATTTTACAAATTACTATAAATGGAAACATATCAGGATCACATTTAAATCATAGCAAGTCTGGTTTAGCAGAGGTCATATGAAAAATTCAAAAGTAATGTAATACTAATAACAAGGTGGACCAGCTAAAGATTGTCACCTTTTGCAAATTAATGTAAAGATCATTGTTCAGCGTATTTCTCACTGTCATACAGGGTTATAGAAATTCTAGTTTAAATATCTAGTAAGAGACCAGAAAGAAACATCTAGATGGCCTAATTTTCTATCTAGTTTCTGAAAGAGAATTTTCTGAAAGAGAATGAGTAAAGGTAGGATAAGGAGGTATTGGGTATATTTTAAGTTTCCAAGCAAAGATTCTGCAAAATGTGTTTAATATCTTCCTTATATTTTAAATTAAGTCCTAAGCATATACACAAAATAACAAAGTACACCTAATGAGGGACACTACATGTCATCCCACTGACTGTACACACTATACAATCAGATTAAACCTACCTAGTTAGATTTAGTGCTCTGGACTATTAGGAAAAAGATATGAGACAAAGATATATATCTGAGAATACTTCCAGCTTAGATGTTATTTAGGATTTATTTTATCTTGTGTTTTGTGCGGGTATATGTATGTGAACCCACTGCATGCCAGGTTTCCATGGAAATCAGAAAGTATCAGGTCCCACAGAATTAGAAGTGCAGATAGTTTTGAATGATCGTGGGACTCTTGGTAACTGTACGAGTTCTTTTGCAAGGGGAAGGGATGTTCTTAAACCCTGGGCTAAATATTTAGCCTCTTAAATGCTATTTTAACGAGAATGAATATAGAAACTTCTAGAACAAAAAAGGAGGAAATATGAGAAATTGATTCTCAAATATTGAATTGGAACAAGTGAAAAATGTTAAAATGTATAATAGATGGTAATAGGCTAAGGGAGAAGAGAACTTAGTAAAAATAAGGGTGAGGGCAGATTTGAAAAAACTGAGAAATGAGTGAGATAGGGGTGCATGATGTGAAATTACCAAAGAATCAATACAAATTGTGTGGTGGCACATGCCTTTAATCCCAGCACTCGGGAGGCAGGGACAGGCAGATCTCTGTGAGTTCGAGTCCAGCCTGTTCTACAGAGCAAGTTCCAAGATAGGCTCCAAAGCTACAAAGAGAATCCCTGTCTTGAAAAACCAATAATAATAATAATAATAATAATAATAATAATAATAATAATAATAAACTATAAAAAATAAAAACCTCTTAGTTGTAAACGAATGGAGAAATACAGGAAAAGAAGAAAAAACTAGTAACGTTTTATCATTCCAAATGGATATCTATAAGTGAATTAATAATATCAAGTACTTTCATGATAAGGGCCTCTCCCGAGTACAAAATAACTTACATAAACTGACAAGTGAATAAATTAAGAAAATTAATGTACACCTGAGCTGACTATCCATCATCAGCTCTCTCAAGGATGTTTAATACATATACATTATATTTAGCTTGAAGGAAATAACTAGGCATATCATTTCATGCCCTATTTTAGCAAGCAATTAAGAATGATGTTGTTATTTCTGAAGATGAAAGTTAAACTTGATAAAGGAGACCCAGAAAGCATCAGAAAACTACTTAAAGAATATTGTACATTGTTATCACTTTCAGTCTATCATATTGATTTTATTGACTTTTTGACATTTTAAAAGACAGACATAAGATTATATGCAGGTAACTATATAAATCATAATAAATAATAACCTCAATTAACTCATAAAATTATTAAGGTGATTTACACATACGTGGTTAAATATATCATATAGATAACTATATAAATCATAAATAAGAACCTCAATTAACTCATAGAATTATTAAGGTGATTTACACATATGTGGTTAAATATATAAACTCTGAAACTTAGAGTATAATCTTTCTAGATAATTTTCTACTCAGAGAATTTTTACACTCATGATTTTCAAGCCTAAGTTAGCAAAAGTAATCACAGGTTATATGAAAAGAAAGGGGGGATATTTGAAAGTAGGTTATGTTTGGATCTGAGCAAGATCATAGAGGAGATTGAGGATTACAGAATGAACTAACTAAAATTAAAGATTTATGAAGAAGTCTTGTAGAAATTCTCTAGTTGGTAAGTCATAAAAAGTAGAATATATAAACATATATATATACACACACATACATACATACACACACACACATATGAAGTTTGAACAAAAGTACTTTTCACCTTTCATGGGTAACCAAAGCTGTTCCCAAAAGACATGGTTACTATCTGAAATTCTTAGTTCCAGGTACACATAGCTCCTATGAGTATATGATCAGGGAGATCAAGGGGCATCTAAACAACACAATCTATTGCCATTTATCTTAGCTGTGTTCACAATAACTAGAAGGTAAAATCCTATTACTGAAAACTCTACTTGCTTTATATATAGCACATAGAAAAATTAACTAGCTTACATAGTGGCCTAGATTACATAGAGCCAGAAGATTCTATGCAGGCTGCCAATCCATAACTTCCAGTGACTGGCAAGTTTTCCTCACTGGTGTAATCATGGAATGATGGTTATAATAGAAGCCAAATGCTTCCTGATTGGATATGAGACCTATTCCATGGGAGGGAATTCATGCCTCATACTGTTAACCTATTCAAAACTTAGAAAATCATGGTTTCTGGTGTAGAACATACTCTTGGTGTTATGTTAAATGATCATGCTGCCAGAGTCTCCTCTAAATTTGTATTTGTTTTTATAAATAGATTTATATTGCCATAAACTTTGGCCACAGAAACTTCTTTCTGTACTGGGTAGCAGTTATGGCAAAGATGCCTATTTGGTACAAGTGTCAACTTTAAAGAACCATGAGTACTCAGCTGTGAATCATCTGCATTAACCTTCCTGGACATAAGACTCAGGGATCCTCACCTAAGCGTGAGCAGAAAGAATGTAAGAGTTGATGGATGAGGAAGAGATGGCTGGGAAATCTAAAATTCTTGACCTAACATGGCTTTCACATAGATGAATTCACATCATCTGTAGTTACTTCCATAAGATTCAGAAATTCAAAATTACAGTATGAGCAGGAGAGGGGCTACCAAGTCCCTATACTTAGCAATAAAGCTATTAGCAATTCATAGTTTCTGAAAGAGGAAGAGTTACACTGTTTTAGAAACCTGGCTACTGGGAGACTGCCCATGTTCCATTGGATGGCCCCAAATCATGCCTGTACTGGATGCACAAATTAGATTTTGTAGTGTATTTACAACAATAAAATGAAGACATTAAATTGGGAGTGTGATAGAGTAAGGGGCTGAGAGAGATTAAGAAAATGCACTCTATAAAATTAGGAAAATTTCAAAGGATAAATAAAAGTCATATGTCAAAGAGTTATTTTAAAATAATATCAGAAAATATACCTTAAAAATATATTTTGAAGTAAGACAATTTGACTAAATCATTATCTTTATATATTACCCTTTAATTAATTTCCAAAATTGTACCATAAATAGTAAAAATATACTTCTTATTTTGTGAAACTATTTACCATAGTCTATCACGATGCTAATGAAATAATATTTCATAAAACCAAAAACCCCTTCATGATAAAGGTATTGGAAAGATCAGGGATACAAGACCATATCTAAATGTAATATGGCAATATACAGGAAGCTGACAGCCAACATCAAATTAAATTGAGAGAAAATCAAAGCGATTCCACTAAAGCCAGGAACAAGACAAGGCTATCCACTCTCTTCATATCTGTTCGACATAGTTCTTGAAGTTCTAGCTAGAGCCATAAGACAACAAAAGAATATCAAGAGGATACAATTCGGAAAGGAAGAAGTCAAACATTTGCTATTTGCAGATGATATGATAGTATACATGAGTGACCCCAAGATTGTACTAGGGTACTCCTACAGCTGATAAACACCTTCAGTAATGTGGCAGGATACAACTAAAAAAAAAATCGGTAACCCTCCTGTATACAAATGGTAAAGAAGCTGAGAAAGAGATCAGAGAAACATCAGCATTCACAATAGCCACAAAGAACATAAAATATCTTGGGCTAACTCTAATCAAACAAGAGAAAGACCTGTTCTACAAGAACTTTAAGTCTTTGAAGAAATAAATTGAAGAAGATATCAGAAAATGGGAAGATCTCCCATGCTCTTGGATAGGTAAGATGAACATAATAAAAATAGCAATCCTACCAAAAGCAATCTATAGATTCTATACAATCCCCATCAAAATCCTAACACAATTCTTCACAGACATTGAATGAACAATACTCAACTTCATATGGAAAAACAAAGATCTAGGATAGCCAAAACAGTCCCGTACAATAAAGGAACTTCTGGACATTACCTTCCCTGACGTCAAACTCTATTATAGGGTGACAGTAATGAAAACAGCTCAGTATTGGATAAAAATAGACAGGTTGGCCAATGGAATCAATTCAAACACCTGAACATTAATCCACACACCTATGAACAATTGATTTTTGACAAAGAAGCTAAAATTTCACAATGGAAAAATGAAAGCATCTTCAACAACTGGTTCTGGCATAATTAGATGTCAACATGCAGAAGAATGCAAATAGATCCATACCTATCCCATGCTCAAAACTCAACTCCAAACGGATTAAAGACCTCAATATAATTCCGACCAAACTGAACCTGATAGAAGAAAAAGTGGAAGGTAACCCTCAATGCATGGGCACAGGAGACCACTTCCGATAGCAGTGCCTACACTGAGAGCAACAATAAACAAATGGGACCTCCTGAAATTGCAAACTTCTGTAAAGAAAAGGACACAGTCAATAAGACAAAAAGGCACCCTACTGAATAGGAAAATATCTTCACCAACCTCACATCAGACAGAGGATTGATCTCCAAAATATATAATGAACTCAAGAAATTAGACATAAAATATCAAATAATCCAATTAAAAATTGGGATACAGATTTAAACAGAGAATTCTCAACAGAAGAATTTCAAATGGTTGAAGCACACTGAAGGAAATGGTCAGCATCCTTAACCACCAGGGAAAAGCAAATCAAAATGACTATGAGATATCGTCTATACCTCTTATAATGGCTAAGATCACAAATACCAATAACTTATGCTGGAGAGGATGAGGAGTAAGGGGAACACTCTTCCATTGCTGGTGGGACTGCAAACTTGTACAAAGACTCTGGAAATCTGTATGGCGGTTTCTCAGTAAATGGGGAATCAACCTACCCCAGGATCCAGCAATACCACTCTTGGGCATAGACGTAAAGTAATCTTAACCATACTACAAGGACATTTGTTCAACTATGTTTATAGCAGCATTATTAGTAATAACAAGAACCTGAAAACAACCTACATGCCCCTCAACCAAAGAATGGTTAAAGAAAATGTGTTACATTTACACAATGGAACACTACTCAGTGGTAAAAAAAAAAAAATGACATCTTAAATTTGCAAGAAAATGGATGGAACTAGAAAAAAAAAACATCCAGACCCAGAAAGATGGGCATGGTATGTACCTACTCATAGGTCAATATTAGTTGTAAAGCAAAGAATAATGAACCTATAGTCCATGACCCAAGAGAAGCTAAGTAACAAGGAAAACCCTAAGAGAAACATACATAGATTCCCTGGGGAAGAGGAAATAGACAAGATCTCCTGAGAACATTGGGATTGTGGGGGTGGAGGGAGATGGGAAGGCAGAGGGTAGGAGGAAGGAAGAATAGCAGGGAGGAGGAAAACTAGATGGAACCGGATGGTGGAGGTGGGGGAAGGACAGAGGCAGAGAACAAGGAAAGAGGTACCTTGAGCCATTATGAGGTTAACCAGAAATCTGGCACTAGAGAAATCCCCATGAATACACAAGGATTACCCCAACTAATAGAAGCAAGGGTGGAGAGGGTTCCCGAACTGGCCTTGCCCTATAGTAAGATTGATGGCTATCTTAAATGTCACTGTAGAACCTTCATCTCACAACTGACGGAAACAGAGACAGAGAACAGCAGTGGAGCACTGGGCTAAATTCTCAAGGTTCAGTTGAAGAATGGGAGGAGTGAGAGAGAATATGAGCAAAGAAGTCAAGATCATGATGGGGACACCCACTGAAACAGTTTACCTGAAGGCAGCTCAAGTCCAGCCTGACAGGGAAGGAAATAGCACAGGACCAAACTAGACCCTCTGAATGTGGGTGACAGTTGTATGGCTGGGGCGGACTGTGGGGCCACTGGCAGTGACACCAGTATTTATCCCTACTGGGTGTACTGACTTTTTGGAACTCATTCTCTTTCGATGGATATCTTGCTCAGCCTAGATATAGTAGGGAGGGTCTTGGACCTTCCACAAAGCAATGTGCATTACCCTCTCTGAGGAGTAGGTAGGGGGTGTGCTAGGGGGGAACCTAGAGGGGAGGGGAGAAGCAGAGAGAGTGTGAACTGGGATTTGTATTTAAAATGAAAGAAGATAGTCTGTTTTTTTTAAAAAAAAAGAAAAAAAGAAAAGATCATATTAATAGAAAAAAATCCTTACAAAAAAGAAATTCAAAATAGCTAAATTGCAAATATAAATACATGCTGACTTCTAAGAATGTAATAAAAATTATCCTTGCTCCTTGGGCATCCTTAAAAAACACATATCTTTTTGAGTTGTGATTCTTCAACACTTCAAGTATATAACAATGTGATATGTTACAGTATTATATTTGCAATCATTTAAATACATTTCATAGATCATGACTTAAATACTAATACACATAATTGCAAGTGGTATTCTGTAAGTAAAATTATTTCAAATTCATTATTTGGTGCCTGTTCCTTTTTATTTACCTTGATTTATAGGAAGTCTTAGAAAATACTGTCAATTATATACCAAAAATGAATGCTTTGTAATTATTGAAGCTGAGGAACAAAGCCCTGATAATTTCCAAGAAGATAGAACAGCTTTTACTAAGTCAATAAAATTTCTGTTGTGAAGATCAAACTGTATAATTTCAGAAGGGAGTAAACGTAGCTAACTGTCTGCTACTAAAAACAAGCACTGACAGTGAGTGCAAATCTTTTGGGTGAGCTGATGCACTATATAAATATTTTGTCCTGATTAATATGCAATAATTCATGATACATATTGGTTAATATAAAATAATATTTTGAGCATGCATAAACATGGTCCTCTAGCATCCTATCCTACTGTACTTTATTCTATTATTCACTATTCTATTCTCTAAAATTTCTAAATTCTAGAACAATCTATGAAGTGAAACCAAGATGAGTATATTATCTAAAGTTTTTACTGACAGATAAACACTGCTTATGTTAAAGAATATGAAAAACTTTCCAGTACACAGCAGAATATGAAAAGATTTTCCTAAGATGATATTTTTTCTTGAAATGTAAAGTATACATTTTACTGTGTTGTTTCAATCACATTGACTATAATGCAGATATTTGAAAAAAAGAATTTGTGAGCAGCAGAAAATAGGAAGAAATAGAAGATATAAGGCAGAACATACATTGACTTTTTCTTTCAAGTCTGAGATGTTGCCTTCTTTTCGATAGACTGCAAATTCAGGACTCTGCAGTACAGCTTCTGAACGAGTAATCCAACTGTGAAGTTCAGTTATGTCGACATCCAACCTAAGAGAGCAAAAAATATGGTTCATTATTATTTTATTATCTTTGTCTCCTGTATAGAAAGGAAAAAGGAATCTGTTGACATTTATCATATTCTGTCTAATCTAATGGTACAATTATTGTCAATAGTATCAACATCTCCCTACTTAAGTGGATTCTAATTTGGAGTCAAGTTTGTTCTAGAGTCTCATAATCACAGTGTCCATTTTATTCAACTCACTGTAGCAATCATCTGTAAAGGATTTCCTAAAAGCTATTACCGAGACTTTGCTTGAAAGTGTTGATACCTGAAAAATTACTACCTCTCCAAATCACTCTTATTTTTAAAGAAATATTTACAATGAACTTTAAAAGTACCCTTTTGGTTGCCTCAATTGTACTATAATTCTGATATTTATGTTCTCATGTGGTATCCAAAGCTTATCTCTGGGCTTTTACAAGCAACTTGTTACAGAAAATGGGACATCAATAAGATTAACCCAAGAAAAGTCTTTAAATGTTTGTAATCTTTCATCGTTTTTTAAAAATTTTATTGATTTTTATTGAGCCCTACATTTTTCTCTGCTCCCCTCCCTGCCTCTCCCCTCTCTTTCAACTATCTCCCAAGAACCCCATGCTCCCAATTTATTCAGGAGATCTTGTCTTTTTCTACTTCCCATGTAGATTAGATCCATGTATGTCTCTCTTAGGTTCCTTATTGTTGTCTAGGTTCTCTGGAATTGTGATTTGTAGGCTGGTTTTCTTTGCTTTATTTTTAAAAATCACTTAAGTGTACATATGATAATTGTCTTTCTGTATCTGGGTTACCTCACTCAAAATGATGTTTTCTAGCTCCATCCATTTTCCTGCAAATTTCAGTATGTCGTTATTTTTTCCTGCTGTGTACATTGTGTGTAAATGCACCATGTTTTCCTTATCCATTCTTCGGTCGAGGGACATTTAGGTTGTTTCCAGGTTCTGCCTATGACAAACAATGGTGCTATGAACATAGTTGATCACATGTCCTTGTGGTACAATTGAGCATCTTTTGGATATATATTCAAAAGTGGTATTACTGGGTCTTGAGGAAGTTTGTTTCCCAATTTTCTGAGAAATCACCACACTGACATCCAAAGGGACTGTACCAGCTTGTACTCCCTCCAGCAATGCAGCTGTGTTCCCCTTACCCCACAACTTCTCCAGCATAAGTTGCCATCAGTGTTTTTGATCTTGGCCATTCTTACAGGTTTAAGATGGAATCTCAGAGTTGTTTTGATTTGCATTTCTCTGATGACTAAGGATGTTGATCATTTCCTTAAGTACTTACAGCCACTTTAGATTCCTCTGTTGAGATTTCACTGTTTAGGTCTGTACTCCAATTTTTATTGGATTATTTCTTCTTTTGATGACCAATTTCTTGAGTTCTTTGTATATTTTGGAGATCAGACCTTTGTCTGATGTGGGGTTAGTGAAGATCTTCTCCCATTCTGTAAGCAGTTGTTTTGTCTTGTTGACCATGTCCTTTGCTTTATAGAAGCTTTTCAGTTTCAGGAGGTCCCATTTATTAATTGTTCCTCTAAGTGTCTGTGATACTGGGCATATTTAGGAAGTGGTCTCCTGTGCCAATGTGTTCAAGTGTACTTCCCACTTTCTCTTCTATAAGGTTCAGTGTGGCTGGCTTTATGTTTAGGTATTTGATCCATTTGGACTTGAGTTTTGTGCATGGTGATTAATATGGATTTTTCATTCTTCTACATGTTGATATCCAGTAATGGCAGCACCACTTGTTAAATATGCTTTCTTTTTTCCATTTGATATTTTTTGCTTCTTTGTCAAAAGTCAGGTGTTTGAATGTGTGTGAATTAATATCTGGGTCTTTGATTTGGTTCCATTAGTCCTCCTGTCTGTATTTATACCAATACCAGGCCTTTTTCAGTACTGTAGCTCTGTAGTAGAGTTTGAAGTCAGGGATTGTGATGCTTCCAGAAGTTCTTTTATTGTACAGGATTCTTTTGGTTATCCTGTTTTTGTTTGTTTGTTTGTTTGTTTGTTTGTTTGTTTTTTTGCTTTTCCATATGATGTTGAGTACTGTTCTTTTGAGGTCTGTGAATAATTTTGTTGGGATTTTGAATGGGAATTGCATTGAATCTGTAGATTGCTTTTGGTAACATTGCCATTTTTACTATGTTAATTCTACTTACCCAAGAGCATGGAAGATCTTTCCACTTTCTGGTGTCTTCTTCAATTCCTTTCTTCAAAGATTTAAAGTTCTTGTCATACAAGTCTTCCACTTGTTTGGTTAGAGTTACTCCAAGATATTTTATGCTATTTGTGGTTATTGTGAAGGGTGATGTTTCTCTGATTTCTTTCTCAGCACATTTATCATCAGTATACAGGAGGGCTATTGAGTTTGAGTTAATCTTGTATTGCTAAAAGTGTTTATAAGTCATAGAAGATCCTTGGTAAAAATTTTGGGGTCACTTATGTAAACTGCCGTATCATCAGCAAACAGTGAGAGTTTGACTTCTTCTTTTCCTTATTTGTATCCCCTTGATCTCCTTTTGTTGTCCTATTTCTCTAGCTAGGACCTCAAGAACTATATTGAAGAGATATGGAGAGAGTGGACAACCTTGTCTTGTTCCTGATTTCCGTGGAATCGATGGGCGTTTCTCTCCATTTAGTATGATGCTGGCTGTTGGCTTGTTGTATGTTGCCCTTATTATGTTTAGCTATGTTCCTTGTGTCACTGCTCTCTCCAAGACCTTTATCATGAAGGGATGTTGTATTTTTTGGCATCTAATGAGATAATCATGTGGTTTTTATTTTTCAGTTTGTTTATATGGTGGATTACACTGACAGATTTTCATATGTTGAACCATCCCTGAATCTTTGGGATGAAGCCGACTTGAACATGGTAATCTTTCATCTTATAGAACACATTCTGAGAAGTCATTCATAATACAAGAAGTTAGACTGGGTGACCATGCTTTAATTTTCTACTATCAATAAAGAAGTACAATGCAATTTTTTGTGCATACTCTTCTTTTCCCTTCTGAAACATCTCAACATACTTCAGGTTACTAAAATCCATACTACAACTGACATTATAAATAACCCAGGAAAATTTTCCATGTAATATTTTCTGTCTTAGTCAGTCAGGGTTACTATTGCTGTGATGTTACACAATGACCAAAGCAAGTTGGAGAGAGAGCATTTATTTGGCTTTTGCTTCCACATTAATGTTCAGCAGAGGATATCAGGACAGGAATTAAAACAGGACAAGAACTCAGAAGCAGGATCTGCTGCAAAGATCACGGAGAAGTGCTGTTTCCTGGCTTGTTCCACATGGCTTGCTCAACCTATTTTTACGGAACCCAGGACAACCAACCTAGAGGAAACACTACCCATAATACATTGGGCATTTCCATATCAACCACTAATTAATAAAATGCCCCACAGGTTTGCCTGCAGCCAGATCTAATGGAGCCATTTTCTCATTTGTGGTTCCCTCACCTCAAATGACTTTAGCTCATTTGAAATTGACATAAAAGTAGCCAGCACACAAACTATGAGAAACAATCAGTGTCGATTTGATCTACTAAATTTTTTAAGGTCACTCTGCTGCAAAAAATAAAATAAAATATTATCATCTACTAGTTATTTCAAAACATAATTATCTGGGATTATTGAGGTTTCTGGGAGTATTGAATCTAAACAAATACATGCTATTGAGTCAAACTAAGTGTCCTTCAGTAGATGAATGGACCAAAATACATGGATCTTGATCGAGGTATGTACACATGGAATATTATTAAGTTTTAAAATTCCATGTTTTTATTAATTTTCCTCTTTTAATTACCGATTTTTATTAAAATAAAGAGTTTGCTTATATGCAGAAAAAAGCATTTTGTGTCTTCTAGTTTAATGAATATTTATTTATAAGCAAAAATTTATTTTTATTTTACTAATTTATCCACTAAATAAATATTTTGGGGCTATGACCAGTTCATTATCCACAGAGCCCAGTAAATCTTCTTGAATTTTTATCATTTCTTCGGGCTCAATATCAAAATGTCATAGGGAAGCATGTTTCAGGTTTTTGTTTCTATTAATTTGTGGGGGTTATTTGTTTGTTTCTGTTTTTGTTTGTTTTCCTCAAAATAAAAGTTGCTATCTCTGCCTGCAGGTTTTCTCTTGTAAGTGAACAGGAAAGACCAGAAATACTAGGAGGCTAATGCTTCACTAGTGTTAAAGAGGAAATAGTTAGCGTTAGTACTTTAGCTTCCTGGAAGCACTGTCACTCAGTTGAATAATCATGGAATGTTTTATATATGATCTCTCAAAGGCTCCCTGTTGGATTGAACCCCAAGTGTCCACAGCAATAACATTAGCCGTGTTCATCTAACATCTTCTAGTGGCCCATTCTTTTCCTTATGACCCTACATAGCACGTCCTGGGAATGCTTTCCACATAAACTGCTTGTACTGCTGCATCTTCACAACTGCAAAGAGGGTCCATATCATGACAATGTGCACCTTAAACCCACAATGCTGCCATATATATTTTTCAAGTTTAATTAGACTCACAACATGATGTATTTAAAGGATTTTTTTTCAAAGTACTCAAAGTTCTGAGCTACTTAACTCTCTAGCTTTCTTAGGAGCTCATAGTTTTCTTCATTACAGAAAAAGTACAAATAATGGGCAAAAATCACTCCTTCCTATGCGGAAAGATTTCATCTTACCACATACAGCCCCTTCCTCATTTCCTTCTCCAAAGTTTGTCTTAACTCAGCTTTTTCATAAAATCTACCAACATTTCCACTTTGGAAATCATTGTATGAGTTCACAAATATGATAGTCTCAGTTTTCAATTACTGATCACAGAAATTCAACTATACCCAATGGATTATTTTTATAAGGAAATTATCAAAATTATTTAAAGTCATAGTATGATATCTTGATTCATAAAAATAAAGGCATTCTAATTTTTCATAAGATGATGACCAAAGTTTTTAAACTTTATTTTTTTCAAGGAAAATTAGGCTTTAGTAATTTCCCTTTGCTTTGAACAGTGTAATCTCCCAACATTATTACTGCATGAGGTTCAAAGTAGACCTTAAAGACAGAACCTTTCTGTAATAAAGAAAAAGTGCAAAGAGAGAAAATGAAATGTAAAGTCTTTTACAAAAATAGGTGTTTGTACACTGGTGAGGAAAAGGATTTTCATTCTTCATTGTACACCTAACACCTATACAAACAACCTTATTTTCAACGTCTGCAACACTGGTAATATATAATAGTCATGGACTTGGTAAAATGAAAAAGCAACTCCCACTAAAAATACTTGTATTCATTCTACAGAACCCAAGAGAGAGGACTGCTATTCGAAAGGTCCACATGCAGGTCAATCATGTGCAATCTATTGAAGGCTAGAAATGGGAAAATTGATTTCCAGTGTTTCTGAAAAGCTTCAACATCTGCATTCATAACCAGCATCCTGCTTGAGTTACCTCTGATATCAGTACTCCGCAAATGAGTAATATGTTTGGGAATCAGGGAGGTACCTGTTGTCAGTATCTTAATATTTAGAATGTGCTGCATCTGTTTTTGAGCTATAGAAAATGAATACCCCTAAACTGGAACATTTTTACCAAGACAAAAATGGATTTGTTTTTAGTTAATCAGAACTACCCTGCAGATCTGAAAACCATAGAAAGGTGACAAGGAGGCTCACATATATAAAGGAATCCTGACTTTTACATGGACAATTCTTTTAAAAAGATAAAATTGTATTACATAAGCACCATAAACAGTGAAATCTACTTATATTAAAAAAATAAGTGAAGCTTTGTTTGGACATTATTTCCTTGCAAGAGCAGTACATATCCTTTGTAAACAACTACCATATTTACAATTTCATTTCCATGACACTTAGGTAGGATTGAAAGCCAGAGCAAAACATGAAAGAATGAACTTTGAAATAATCTGTACTGCTAAGGTGGTATCAGTGAGGGTAAGCAGATTTGGGTAAAACAGTTTCTAGAGTCCCGGAATAATCTGGGTAGTTAGCTCATTTGGTTAAAGGCCAGGGATGTGCCTGTTCAATCCAGCTTCTCTTCTGGCCTGGCAGCTCCTCAAAAACAAAAGGTGGAGGAAAGAGACTTCTAAAGCAATTTTAAAGTTGGGATTTCAGTTGGTACAGATGGGTGTGCTTTTGGAAAAGTCTTGGATTTGCTTGTTTTTGAGATTTCATGTAAGGTACTAGCGCACACTTGTCAATATTTCATTGCTGTATCTAGCAGATCTAACATGCCACATTAAAAGACATATTCATAAATTAAGAGATTATCTTTTATTGAAAGGGAGTTCATTTGGGTTATTTGAAATTCAAATTCTAGTTGTGTTGCCCATATTTGAAGATGAGATGACCGGCTCACATCTATGGATACACCCTTTAGTGTTCGTTTTTAGTGGTAAGACTAGATTGTGATAACCCCAGTAGTCTTGCCTGGATTTTCTTTTGAGACTGATTGAGGTTATGATTAAACTTTATTTTTTATTGATTATCTGAGAACTTCACATCATGCACCCCAATCCCACATATCTTCTAGTCCTTTCACATCTGCTCCTAAGCCTTGCATTCCTCTCAAAGGAAAACAAAAAAGTAATAAAAATAGGAGAAAAAGGGAAGAAAAATTAAAAATTGATAAAATAAGTAAATACAAATATCAATTTTAATAAAAAAACAAACAAGCAACCCAAACAAATATAAAAAATAACAAACACACAAGACAACAACAACAGAATCTTGCTTCTCTGTCTTTGCCACTCCATACTATTCATTCCTCTTAGCACTAGGAGCCACTGCGTATCCTGCAGGTTACCCTTTTCCAAACAGCTTTCCTTGCAATTGTGAAACATTTTGTCAGTCAGGTCCAAGACCACTGGCCACCTGCTCACCATCAACACTAGACACCCATGGAAAGTCCCTAGACATTCCGCTGTTTCCCTACTCATACAGACTATGTGGCTATGGTTCTGCAGGATCAGCACCTTCATGTACTCGAGCAGGTCACAGAGAGAGTGTATGTTGGGGTAGGCCAACTCAAGGCCCCAGATATGTCCCTGGGTGGTTACTGAGTTGGGAAGACCAAAATTTTAATAACATCCTATTTGATGTAGTCTTAATTGATGTGTTACGCCTATATCATCTGTTCGTTATTTAAACCACATCTTCGGTTGCCGGACTAAGGTTCTATAGTGATATTCAAGATAGTCATCAGTCTGACTAAAGGACAAGCCAGTTCAGGCACCCTCTTCTCCACTGCCCATAGTCCTAGCTGGGGTCATCCCCGTGAAATCCTGTGAACCCCCCAGATCCAAGCCTCTTGCCAACCCCAAAATGGCTCCTTCAATTAAGGTATCTCCTTCCCTGCTCCCATATCCGCCCTTCCTCCATC
>PVIU01026067.1:0-22596 GCA_004026605.1 Ondatra zibethicus | reverse complement strand
TTGCCTCCATTTCAGTTTTCAAGTTTTGAACTGTTTCAGTTACCTGTTTGATTGCTTTTTCTTGGTTTTCTAGGGTATCTTTGAGGAATTTATTCATTTCTTCTAACTTTTTGTTAGTTTTCTCATCCCTTTCGATAAAGGAGTTTTCCACCTCTTCTTTAAAGGACTCTATAACTTTCATAAAGCTACGTTTAAAGTCAATTTCTTCTACTTCATCTGGGATAGGTTGCTCAGGCTTTCCTGTTCCATAATTGCTGGATTCTGGTGTTATCATGTTGCTTTTCAGGTTGTTGGATGAATTCTTTGATTGGCGCCTGCCCATCTCTTCTGAGAGTTGCCCGCTCTGCTCCTTTCAGCTCCGCTTGGCTCCCGGGGTCAGGGTCCAGATGAATCTGCGGAAGCTGGTTGGGCGAGGTTCCCGGTCCCAAGGGCAGGCTTACTGAGGGTTGCCCGCTCTGCTCGGCTCGGCTCCGGGATAAAGGAGGCCCTCTAGCAGGGGGACTCGCCCTTCCCCCAAGGCCTCAGCCCAGATAGGCTGAGTTCGGTTGCAGTTGGGACCACGCAGATGAGAAGGGATGCCCGGAGGCGAGCAGGGTTGGGATAAGCAGCAAAGCCAGTAGAGGGGAGCCCTAAGTGGCCAGAAGGCCTCGGGGACAGGCTGGGGCCCACTTACCAGGGTCCAGATGAATCTGCGGAAGCTGGTTGGGCGAGGTTCCCGGTCCCAAAGGCCCATTGTGTGATCTTTACCTCTTTGCTCATATATTCCCTTTTCCCTCTCTTCCACTGGACTCCCAGAGCTCAGCCTGGTGCTTGGCTGTGGATCTCTGCATTGCTTCCATTCATTACTGGATGAAGGTCTGTGATGATAGTTACAGTATTCAACAATCCCATTACAGGGGAAGGCTAGTTCAGGCACCCTCTCTACTATTGCTAGGAGTCTTAGTTGGGGTCATCCTTGTGGCTTCCTGGGGATTTCCCTAGCACCAGGTTTCTCACTAACCCCATAATGGCTTCCTCTATCAAGCTGTCTCTTGCATTGCCTTCCCACTCTGTCTGTCCTCCAACTTGCTCATACCCCCATTCCCTTCCCTCTACCACTCCCCTCGCCCCCAGTTTACCCAGGAGATCTCATCTATTTCCCCTTCCTAGGGAAATCCATGCATCCCTCTTAGGGTCCTCCTTGTTACCTAGCTTATCTGGAGCTGTGGGTTGTAGTCTAGTTATCTTTTGCTTTATATCTAGTATTCACTTATGAGTGAGTACATATTGTGCTTATCTTTCTGAGTCTGAGTTACCTCACTCAGTATGATTTTTTTCTAGTTCCATCCATTTGCCTGTAAATTTCATAATGGCATTGTTTTTCACAGCTGAGCAATACTCCGTTGGGTAAATAGACCACATTTTCTTTATCCATTCCTTAGTTGAGGGGCATTGAGGTTCTTTCCAGGTTCTGGCTATTATGAGCAATGCTGCTATGAACATAGTTGAGCAAGTGTCCTTGTGGTATGATTGAGCATCCTTTGGGTATATACCCTAGAGTGGTAATGCTGGGTCTTGAGGTAGATTGATTCTTAATGTTTGGAAATCGACAAATTGATTTCCAAAGTGGTTGTACCAGTTTACACTCCCACCAGTTGTGGAGGAGTGTTCCCCTTATTCTACATCGTCTCCAATATAACCTGTTATCATATTGACCATTTTATATAAGTGACTTGAACATCCATAGCTTTTGGTATCCACTGGGGTCCTGGAGCCAATGCCCTTGGTCACTTCTTAGTTACTTTTCTATTGGCATGACAAAACACCATGAGCAAAGCAAGTTATAAAAGAAAGCATTTAACTTGGGAATTATGGTTCTAAGGGATTAGAGTCCATGACCATCAAGACAGCAGACAGGGAAACATATTGTTGGAGCAGTAGCTGACAGTTTACATCTGATCCACATCATGAGGCAGAGAGAGGGAGAGACACTGGGAATGGCCTGAGTCTTTTGAAACCTCCAAGTTAACCCCCAGTGATGCACTTCTTCCAACAAGATCATTTTGTAATAACGAAGAATTGAGTGGACAGGACAATTTGGAGAGTCACCACAAGGGTGACTATGCTGGCTAGTTTTAACTGCCAACTTGATATAACTTAGAATTACCTGGAAAGAGTCTTTTCAGTAGTTATTAAGATAAGACTGGGCTATAGGGATTCTTCTGATTGTTAATTGAAGTGGAATGACACCCTCAAGGTAGGTTGCACCATTTCATGGAATGGTCTATGAACTGTGTAAGTTAAGAATGCTAGCTGAGTAACAATCAGTTGGTATGCAAACAAAGGTGTTTATTCTCTTTGCTTTGACTGTGGATGTGATGTGCCTAGTCACTTGAGTCTCTGCCTTGATTTGTTTTTCCTCCTTTTCTTTTTTGGATTTATTTCTCCCAACTAGTACTTCAATGGGGCATATACATACATTTTTCTTTCTGTGTTTTATATTTTTTAAAATTTTTTATTGATTTTTATTGAGCTCTATCTACATTTTTCTTTACTCCCCTCCCTGCCTCTTCTCTCCCCTTCAACTCTCTCCCAAGGTCCCCATGCTCCTGATTTACTCAGGAGATCTTGTCTTTTTCTACTTCCCATGTAGATTAGATCCATGTATGTCTCTTTTAGAGTCCTCATTGTTGTCTAGGTTCTCTGGGATTGTGATTTCTAGGCTGTTTTTTTTTAACTTTATATTTAAAAATCACTTATGAATGAGTACATATGATAACTGCCTTTCTGGGTCTGGGTTACCTCACTCAAAATGATGTTTACTAGCTCCATCTATTTGCCTGCAAATTTCAAGATGTCGTTATTTTTTTCTGCTGTATATACTTCATTGTGTAAATGTACCACATTTTCCTTATCCATTCTTCAGTCAAAGGGCATTTAGATTGTTTCCAGGTTCTGGCTATGACAAACAATGCCGCTATGAACATAGTTGAGCACATGTCCTTGTGGCACGATTGAGCATCCTTTGGCTATATACCCAAAAGTGGTATTACTGGGTCTCGAGGAAGGTTGTTTCCTAATTTTCTGAGAAATCACCACGCTGACATCCAAAGGGGCTGTACCAGCTTGCACTCCCACCAGCAATGCAGGAATGTTCCCTTTACCCCACAACCTCTCCAGCATAAGTTGTCATCAGTGTTTTTGATCTTGGCCATTCTTACAAGTATAAGATGGAATATCAGAGTTGTTTTGATTTTCATTTCTCTGATGACTAAGGTTGCTGAGCATTTCCTTGAGTGTCTTTCAGTCATTTTTGATTCTTCTGTTGAGAGTTCTCTGTTTATGTCTGTACTTTATTTTTTTTAATTGGATTATTTGTTCTTTTGATGACCAGTTTCTTGAGTTCTTTGTATATTTTGAGATTAGCCCTCTGTCTGATGTGGGGTTGGTACAGATCTTTTCTTATTCTGTAGGCTCCCATTGTCTTGTTGACTGTGTCCTTTGCTTTACAGAAGCTTTTCAGTTTCAGGAGGTCCCATTTATTAATTGTCTCTCTCAGTGTCTGTGCTACTGGGGTTATATTTATGAAGTGGTCTCCTGTGCCAATGCATTCAAGAGTACTTTCCATTTTCTCTTCTATGAGGTTCAGTTTGGCTGGCTTTATGTTGAGGTCTTTGATCTATTTGGACTTGAGTTTTATTCATGGTGATATGTTGATTGTAGTTTTCTGTCCTGCTCGGTTCCCACAGTTGTTAAGTCCCAAAGAAATCACACAGAGGTCTACATTAACTATAAACTGATTGGCCCATTAGCTCAGGCTTCTTATTAACTTTTATAACTTGTATTAGCCCATTATTTTTGTCTATGCTAGCCACGTGGCTTGATACCTTATTTGGCAGGGGAGTCACATCTTGCTTCTTCTGTGGCTGGGACAAGACTTCAGACTAAGACTTCCTTCTTCCCAGAATTATCCTGTTCTCATTGACCCACCTCTACTTCCTGTCTGGCTAATGGCCAATCAGTGTTTATTTAAAATATAAATGACAGAATACAGACCATTGTCCTACACCACTGTGATAGATATGGATCTATTTTCATTCTTCTACATGTTAATATCCAGTTATGCCAGCACCATTTTTTAAATATGCTTTCTTTTTTCCATTTGATATTTTTTGCTTCTTTGTCAAAAATCAAGTGTTCAAAGGTGTGTGGATTAATATCCATGTCTTTGATTCAGCTTCTTTGGTCCTCCTGTCTGTTTTTATTCCAAAACCAGACTATTTTCAATACTGTAGTTCTGTAGTAGAGTTTAAAAGTCAAGGATGTGGTGCCTCCAGAACCTCTTTTATTGTACAGGATTGTTTTGCTCTGCCTTAATTTTCTTGAAATGATGGCCTGTAACTTAGAATGTCAGCCAAGCAAAGTCAAGCCTTCTCTCCCTGTGCTGCCTGTGTCAGGATGCTCTACCACAGCAACAAGAAAGAAACATGAAACAGTGGCTTTGAGGCTTTGAGCCTGGTGATCTGGGCAGACAGTAAAGCAGCGACAAATGTGAGGATACAAGAAGGGCCGGCCTCTCATCCCTGTGGAGGAACAGATTTTTTGTTAAGTTGAATTTGAAGTGTGGCTGAATCATGGAAGTGAAATGGAGTCTCATTAGAGAGCTCAGTGCTAAGGTTGTGGGCTCTCTGTCAGGCAGTAAAGCAGAAATTCCAAATGAGGAAGACAAGCCAGAAAGCCACACTAAAGGAATGAGCAGAGGATTGAGGAAGACAACCAAGGGGTACTATGGTTCAAAGCCAAGCGGGGAGAACATCTCAACTCTGTGTCACAGGAGCTGTAGATGGGAAATGGAGGGAGAAGGAAGACTGATACCCTTGAAGAGAGAGGGAGCAGTAGGGTGCTGGCCTCTGAAGTTTCTGTATTCACCCATTCTGTCTACACTTCATCCACTTAAACTTTATTTAAGACATATCTGCTGAACTAAACAAGCGCCAGGGCCTCAATGGGGAACAAGATGGAGTGTTTCTTTCACAGACCTTGCACCTTGGAACGGCTCAGTGATTATTTAATGAGTACATGATAGCTTAGTCTGGCGATTAGGAAAACTTTCCTTAAAGAAGTGACATGGAAACTGAGATCAAATGGGAGCTGAGTAGGTTGAAGAACAGAGGGTTAGGTGGGAGAGGAGATAGGAGGGGAGAAGAAGAAATCACCCAGGGCATTTGGCTGAGGCAAGCTCTTTGGGGCTTCATGCACGGGAAGGAGCACTTCCTAAAGCACTAAGGTAGCTTGTCTATGAAGCCAGTACAGATCTATATGCCTTGGAGTAGGAGATGTCTAGGTTAACATGTGACTATGGCAAGGGAAACTCAGTTTAGGAGGCAGAATCCTTAGAAGGCCCCATAGTGACTACCCTGGTGTCATATCCTCTGTGATCTCTACCCATTTAGCATAAATGGGACCTGTGGCTTGCTTCCAGTTAATAGGGTATGACAAAGGTAGAATTTTGCTCCCATAATTTTGTTACTTACTTAAGACTCATCTCTTTGGAAGATGATGTAACTGTAGCTACCAGAGAAACACATGATGTAAATGTCTTTGGAGAAGGCTGTGTGACCAAGAGCTAAAGGTGCCTTCTAGCTAATAGCCAGTGAGAATTCAAGAGCCGTATCACACAACTGCAGGGAAGGATGTTTGGAATGCAGCTGAATGAGCGCTGAAGAGGGATCCTCCTCAGTTGAGCCTCCAGCCAAGGATACAGTCCCACTAGCACCTGACAGCAGGTTCTGAGAGTTGGGCAGTGGCAGAGCTAAGCTGTGCCCCAGTCCTTGGCTCATTGGAATGGTCAGATAATAAACATGACACCTTACACTAGCAGGTTTCTGGGGAATTTGTACACAGCAACAGAAAAGTAATATGCTCAATATAATCTTTAGGCAGAAGTATTGGAGGATGTGAGGATGAAATAGAGGAAGCTCAGAGGGCAAGAGGTTTGGAAGCAGCTCCAGCTATTCGGTCTGGGTGATTGGTGAGCACAGGACATGGAGTAGGTGAGGGAAAAGAGAAGAGTTTGGGCCTTTCCCAGCAATCCATTGTCTTTCCCAGTGGCTCAGCAGCCCAGTGCTGAGGTATCTCAGCCTTCCTAGAGTCAGCACTGAAAGTCATTTAAAAATGTTTTTCCCCATTTATATATTTCATTGAGAATATCATTATATATATATCCATTAAACACATTATTTATTTATAAATAATTTCAGAAGTTAATATGTCATCCATAATTCTGCATTTTCCATCTTTCCAGCCTCTAGGCATACAAAGATACATCTTCATAGTTGGAATTGCAATTACATAGAAAACTGCAATTACTATTTATATTTTACAGTTATAGCATTTACACATGTTCCTTGTAGAGGAAATACACATAGAATGTTGAATTTTCCCTCACCATAAACATTCTTCCACATGTCACAATTTATTTTTCTACTTTATGACTTCCTAATAGTATATAAAATTATAATTTCATAGTTTTAGGAGTAATAGTTATAAATTTATAGATTATACTTAAAACTCATTTTAGTAGAAATGGCTTCTTTTTCTTTTCAGAAAAAAATAGAGTAAAAATTTTAAGTAAGGTTATTCCTGCGAATGTGATAAATATATTTATGTCAATTGACATATGTACCCTTAAAAATAGACATCTAGATGTAATCAAGTAGTTCTTTTTTTCCGTATCCCAGAGTAAACAGTTTTTTTTTTTTTTTAAATCATTCCTCTTTATTTTTTCCCCTAATGATCACGCACCTTTAAGAAGGTGACCTACTTCGGCCATAGAGGTTTACTTTCCACAGATCTACCCACCAACTTATTCATTCCTCCAGGGGCATCCACACACCTAATCCACTTACCCACTACCCACCCATGCACTCATATATCCACGGACTCATTTGTCCACATACGTACCCGCCCACAAACCCACACACTCATCCATCTGCTCGCCTTCCACCCAGCCACCCAGCCACCCACACCACAGGCAGAGGATGCACATCTCCTATGTCCAGGCACAACGTTTTCACCATTATTGAGAAAAAGCTACTTTCTTCCTTCTTTTTTTTTTTGTACAGCTGAAGTTCTTCTGACATATTTCCCCCTTTCAAATCTGTCTTGGATGTTCACACTTGTAAAATGCTAACGATTCTCATGGCGTTAAAGGCATTGGCAGAAAGAAAACCTTAGCTCTTCTGGTTTGGTTCTCTTCTCTGCTGTGCCCCAGACAAATGATGATGACAGACTAGTATTGTTCTCCTGCTAAAGCCAAACGACTCACAGGAAGGGAGCGTTAATCCGTGCTGGTGATATGGCCTTCCTGCAAATGCCAGGCCTGTCAAGGAATATGACGAGGTAATCTCCTTAAAGTGAAGCATGTTGTTTTCCACAGGGAGGGAGCTAAAGGGAGGCTACCAACCCAACTGTTCTTAAGCATTACTTCCTTTGGGTTTATCTCTCACATACTTCTGCTTTTTATAAGTTGCAATGCAGTGATTGGTTGTGTTTTGCTACATACCTACCAAGAGCGGAGTTTTGGGAAGGGTTGAGAGGAATGGAGGGTACACCTTCCTGGCCTTCATCCAGAGTGGAAGGTGGCCCCTCTCTTGCTGCGTGTCTCCTTCTTTCTTAGTTCCCTCCTCTTCCCTCCCCTGTCCTCAAGTTTTTCAAATTAAGCAATGGGAACAAAATTAGTTGTTTCAGTTAATCTCATTTGTAATCCCGGCCTCTCAGGATGGAAACACCTCCCTGTTCTAGTGGCTAAATGACTGTTTTCTGACAACACTTGCTTTTGTTCCCATTACAGTTCTCCATGTGTAGAAAAATGGCTGAAACCGAATGCGCGCAGTGTCTAGTGCTTGGGACCCGACACCATCCACACTAATTGTTCCGTTCTTAACCAGACCTCAGCGTTTATTCGAAACTGTTATTCATCTTTTGCAGCTTCCCTTTTGCACTTGCTCTTTGGAACCTTGGGATTTTATTTGCTCCCTTCTGTTCAGCCTCTTTCATGCTTTTCCTGGCAGCCCGACACCAGTCTCCCAAGTTCTCTTCCCTGAGAGGAAGTCCCTTCAGGGAGCTTCCTTCTGCCCCTGCATTTCTTTCCTTAAGAAAAAAAAAATCCTGACTCTATTCAGAATAATCAATAAATTAGCACTTTGTGTTCACATGCAAAATATCTTGGAGGGGAAAAGGACATTTGATCTCCACTCATAAGTCTGCAGGATATTCAGGTGCGTAGGAAATCATTTCCTTCAATTCCCAAACAGAATAACCCTCAAGCCAACAGTCACACACTTCAACATATCCTGGTATTATATTCCTTATCTGTCTGTATATCTGTTGCTTTGGTCTTCTGAGTCCTTTACAATGTTAAGTCCTCCCGAGTGCAGGGCTTTTCATGCCTATGAGTTTCATTTAGTTATTAATATGCTTCATCATCCATCTGAGAAACCTCTGCTGTCTTCTGTTATTCAGGTACTGCTACACTGCATAGCAATAGCTAGGATACTCAAGCCAGACAGGAGGAGGAAAGAGATTGATTCCTTGAAGTTGGGGTGATGAAGGAGTGAACTGTGGGGTGGGCACTAAGAATGTTCAGTGCGTACTTATGTATGTGGGGGGGGGGCTTGCATGCTCCCAAGGAAGAGAAATAGGACAGACAGGAATGAGGGGCCTGGGTTGTATAATGGGAGTGGGATGGGGGCAAATAGACCAGTCTGGCTAAAGTGAAGGGCTGTTTGTATCAGGGTGTTGTGTCCTGGAGGAGAGTCTGGGTTGACAGGCTGTGGTGTTTGGGAGGCTGCATGGCTGCTTACCTCACTTGCTCACTTCCCCACCTGCGTTTGAGCAGTTTCTGTTCCTCCCTGAGCCCTTTCATCAATTTGGCTCTCCTTAAGGACTAGGACTGGATTTCTGCAGGCATATCGGGTTGCAAGGTCTAATATGATGCTTGGATACGGTACACGGCTATATTCTTAGTGAAAACATCTGGTTTACCTCTGCATAAACCTGTCTGCTCTTGAGTGCCCCGAGCCTCTGTGTTTACAGAGGGCTCTCCCCTGCCTTACGTTATTTACAGCACACTGCTTCAGTTCTCACGCAGAAAATTCTAGTCTACCAGTATCTCTCAGCTAAAACTCATAAAATCCTATGAAGCTGGAGCTGGGAAGCGACTCTGAAAGCTCCTTTCCTTAGCCCTCAGTGTCATTCCATGGGCAATGAAACCGAGATTCGGAGGGAAGTCATTGGCCCAAGTCTGCAGGGCACACTCGCTCCCTCATTCCATCTGCTGTTTTGTTTATTTAGTAAAACACCTAAGAAGTCCCTCTTGCAGGTGACATGCCTAAGCGAATATGAGGACGACGCAAGGAAAAGAGAAACTGCCGTTCTAGTGGCGGCAGAGTCACAAAGAGAGAAATCGCGCCGAGGGCAACGACTGAGATTTGAAGACGTGGGGAGGAAGTCCACTGTAGTTGGTGGCCTCAGAACGAAAGTCTTTGCAGGTGGGCCTTGAAACACGATGAGGAGCGAACCAGGCTAAGATGTAACAATAGACTTCCAGGCAGGAAGAACGGCAGAACAAGCCAAGAGTCGTGGCCCAGGGTAGGTAGCCTCGTAATGGTCAAAAACACATGGTGGTTTGAGGGTCCTCGGCAATAAAAGGTGAAAACAAGACTGTAGAGGAAGGTGGGGGGGGGCGTTGACTGTGAAGGGTCCCCTGTACCCTGATAAGGCAGCAATGAGGCCGTGACTATCTTCAACCAGGAAATGACCTGATAGCGTTTTTGTTGTTGTTGTTGTTGTTGTTTTTCCCTCTGTTGTACAGGAACACCCCTGGGATCGTGGCAGAGGACACAGTGTAGAAAAGGCTGATAAGCAGAGACGCTATGAAGAGTCTCCATGCTTAAATCAATGATTGAAAACGGGCTGGCTTCAGCTAACAGTCACAGGTTTGTAGACGCGAAGCCTGCTCTGGAAGGGAAGGCAACATGGAAGGAGCAGGCGACGGCCGACAGCTGGTTCTGGGGACCAGAAGAATGAAAGGCAGGAGGCTGCTCGGCGGGCACGTGGAAGCACTGCCTTTGGGCGAAGATGTGAAAAGGAAGAGTGAAGGAAAGTGAAGGAGGAGGTGCCTTTGAGTCGGCCAGTCATTCCAGGGGCTCAGAGGCAGTGGAGACTAAAGCAGTGGTTCTCAACCTTCCTAACGCTGTAACCCATTAATACAGTTCCTCATGTTGTGGTGACCCCCAAGCATAAAATTATTTCACTGCTACTTCAGAACAATTTTAATGTAAGTATCTGCTATGCAGAACACTGGATATGTGACCCCCCACGGGGCCACAACCCACAGACTGAGAACCACTGGACTAGAGACCAAGACTGTACATTCACATTTGACTGACTGTTTTCCATCAGAAGTAGGAGTTCCCAGGCATTCCTGGGCAAAGTGCGAAGTGCTGATCCTTGGTTCTGCCTCCTGGGCCACACCAAGGCTCTACTCATTGCCACACTCCCTATGTCACGGCTCCTCCAGTGCTCTTACTGAGTGATGGGCTCGGTGGCCTCTCTCACTCCAGTCCAGACCAAGGCCTCTTTGTTAGTGCAGTTTTTTTTTTCTTTTTCCTCAAGTCATTTCCCAGGACTGATGGCATCCCATGACTCCAGGGGAAGGTCCCGTCAGATGGAGCCTGTTTATTTAATGAAAAGAACTTAATAATTTGGTTTTGTTTGCCCCTGGTGCTTTATTTTTCTTTCTTCCCTCCTCCTCCTTCCCAGGGCTTTGCAGGGTGGGAAATGGGTCAGTGGCTCGGCCAAAACATTCTTGAGTATTTAATTCTCAGGCTGTTTTACAAGCCTGCCTGGTTTATGTAGCTAATCTCTCTGCACCTTGTCCCTGGTGGGGAAGAGGGAATGTTGGAGAGAGTGAGGGGTGAGATGGTGGTGGGCAGTGGCAGTGTTCAGTCACGAAAACTAAAAGCCCCGCTTGCTCTGATTGCCTGCTGTGCTCTGGCCCTTGTCCCTTCTTGTTCGGGCCTTTCCTTTGGACTGTGTTTGTGTCTCACGTTTTTGTGCTTTCTTGTTGGTCTGTGGAAACTGGCTTGCTATGAGGTTTTGAGACTGTTGGAAATGTAGGATGAGACATGAATCTGGGGTTTGGTCATGGGTGGGCACCCTGCACTCAGGTCACCTTTGACCCAGTGCCAACAGCAAAAGCTGCATGCTCAGGAAGGAGCCACTCCCAGGCAGCTGCTTTCTCCCCTGGAAGGCCATTGGCTCCCAAGGAAATTTCCGCTGACCCAAACCTTTCTCTATTGCCCTGCTCTTGAAAGAGCTATAAACAATTCAAACACAGCCTCTTTCTGTGTCCCAGAGTTTGGTGACATTTCTCCCCAGCAGCCTGTCTTGCTGAACTTTTAATTGGAAGTTTGTCAAGGACTTTCGATCAAGCAGCAATGGAAAGGGTGTGAGATGGGGGCCCAGGCCTTGGAATGCAGAGACACACGGCAGTACCGGCCTGTGTTCTCTGTCAGAACAGGATGGCAGCCGTTGTGAAGTTTCCCAAATGTCTAGGATTTCATCTTACAAAAGAATGTGCGTTCCTAATGGACTAAACTGGGGACAGAAGAATTTTTGTACTTAGTATTTACTAGGTTCTGTGTGACCATTTCCATGTATTATTAAACTGGCCAAATCTGTAGAAGTCAGGCATCATCATCATCATCACCACCACTATTGACATAATCAAATCAACCACCATTATCATCACCATTCTCAACCTCATCCGTGATGTATCAATGGGGAAACTGAGGGTTGGAGGTTAACTGCTGTGCCAAAGGTGGTTCTGTTAAATGCAGAAACAGACTAGCTCCCCCAGGCTCACACTGCCACACCGTGTGACTGTCACAGCATATCAGTCTCCAGATCAGATTTCCTACCACAAAAATGTGAGGTCTGCCTAGCTGTGATTATCCCCACTTGACAATGAGGAAACCATGACTAAGAAAGATTAAGTGGCTTGGACAGAGCCACAGGGATATTAGTAGTAGAAGCAAATGTAGATTTTGATCTCCTCATCCTCCATCCAGAGTCTTCTCAGTAACATTGAACTACCTGCCTTCGCTTGGGTTTGCTGCCCACAGTCTGTTCTTGGGGTTTTGTTCCTCATGCATGGTGGAAATATCCCCTGTTTTAGTCTCCAGTCTTTAAGTGTAACTCAAAGAACTCCAAGGAAATGAAATCAACTGTAGGGCTTTCTGTAAAGGCTCAAAATTCGTTCCAGAATCAATAAGACAAGTTATCGTATATATGATGCTAACCCAATTAAAACCATGCTTACTGAGGATTAGCAAGTCTGTAATAGCTATAAATCTCTTTCATGGTCATTAAAATGTTAAAATATGTTTCTAATTAACAATGTCATTATTCACACAATTGCCTGAGTTAAATAGAATTAAATGCATATTTAGAAAGTATGGATTTCAGTCTCTAGCACACAGACCCTGCAGTCATGGAATGGGATAGTGGGAACAATGGGAGTTTCTTTAAAAGAAGTGAATGACCAGCAGCATGAGGAACATTTGTGAGGATCCCACTCTCCTGTGTCTGTGCCCCAGGCCTGCCTGGGCCTCATTGGGTGTTTCTGTTGACATTTCTCATGGCGTGTGTGCCAAGTGTTTTCACTGTGTCTCCAGATGTACTTCAGCATTTCCTGGGTGAGAGTCAAAGGGAAAAAAAGCTTCATCATCAGTACCAGCAGATTGGGCACACAGGCTGACCTCAGTGTACTGCCAACCCTGGCTTGGTTCCAGCTGACTCTTCAAGTCACTACCAAAGTGATATATAAGAATTACATAATTGTATTGTTTGGGGACAGAAAGTTTTCACAAGCACTGTGGAATTGTTTGCTTGGTAGTGACAGAGTTATATTGTCACTGTAGTCTTGGGGGACACTATTTGTTTGAGTTGAGATGGAATTGATGGCATTAGTTACCACTGAGTGGGAACTGGGCTGTTCAACAGCTGGGGCTTCCTACAGCAGATTTGACCATGTGATGTTGTTGATAAACTCTAAAATGTCAAACCTATATTACTTATTTATTCATTCTGCTCTTACATTGAGTAAATATTGATTGCCAGGTAATTGCTTGGCACTAGGTAGGTGTTACAAGTGGGTAGAATAAGCCACAGCTTGCTGATGAAGTTCTAGGGTAAAGGGAATAACAGAATTAAAAACTTTTCTCATCTTCTCACTTAAAAAATTAATTTACTCAGCAAATAGTCATTGAATTATTACTATGTGCCAGATATTACTCTAAATGTTAAGCCTGTATCAGGGAATTAAAGTTTTGTCCCTCATGGAATTCATATTCTTGAGGAATGTTATTAATTGAAAAATGGATGAGAATGCCCTTTGTGTCCAATAAGAATCAGTGTGTGGGCCAGGATGCTGATTTAGTGTGTAACATGTTTGCCACACACATGAGAACCTGAGTTCTAATTCCCAGAACCCATGAAAAGCTGAATGTGGCAGTGTGTGTCTGTAATTCCAGGATCTATTGCAAGATCAGAGGTGGAGAAGGAGAATTCCTAGAGGTTCACAATCCTCCAGCCTAGCATAAGCCATGGTGAGCCACAAGAGCTTCTAGGAATTCTCTTTCAATGCAAACACCCCTAAGAGAAGCAGAAAAGTAGCTGTCACCCCTGTTGTTAGGCCACATGCGACCATACTGAACTGCCTGGCAAGATGTGGTCACTAGTGCAATAGTGGTATGAATGTTCTGGGAGATAACAAACCACTCTCTGACTCGATTTGAGGCCTGCTTTGTGGGAAGGATTACGTTCCTGGCACTGTTGAACTGGTCAAAATCTTATGGCTGGGCCAGAGGGGGATGGGAGGTCACTGGCCCTATGGGGAAATCTACTATTAATGTTTGCTGAACAGATATGTAATTAAACTGCCTTCTAACACACGTATGTTTTACTTCTCAAATAATGTTTTATTTTTCAAAAAAACATTTTAATCATATTCTTTCCACTCTCCCAACTTGTCTCAGACCATTTTACTTTCCTACCCACCTAGGTTTATTCTCTCTTTCTCTCAAAAAAAAAAAAGCCCACCCAAACAAAAACAAAACTCAAACAACAACAAATAAACGAACACCACACACACACACACACACACACACACCAAAACAGAAGAAAAGCCATTAAATATAATGGAGTCTATTTTGTATTGGCTAACTATTACTGGGTGTGGGGCCTGACCTGGACAGTGGTTGATCTATCTGTGTCACTCCTCAGGAAGAAACTGATTTTCTCTTCCCCAACATGTAGCAATAGCTTCTTGGTTAGGAGTAGGCTCCTTCTCCATGATGAGGTTCTTGTTTGCTTTGAACTTGTGCCTTATATACATGCACTAGTTCAATTCTCAGCCTTGGTCAGAGAAGCCTCTTTTGGCAGTAGGCAATGGTCCAAGTGGGAACCCATTTATCCAGTGATGAATCCCAAAGAATATCTGGCTACTGGGTGGCTTCAAATGGGTCATCTGTGCTCCCTCCTTCCAAGATATATCAAGGGAGATGCATAGAAGGACTGTGGAGACCAAAGGATGAAGAGGAGTACAGGGGTTCTTTCTTCTGGACTTGATGGGACTGTCACAATCCTGAGCACAGCAGCTGTGATTATTTGTAAGGCCTGAAGAAAGAAATATTGATCGGGGCTACTTGACAAGAAAAGGGGAGTTGGCTTGAGTTGGAGGGGGATGAGAGAGGGATGTGGGATAAATGTAATAAATGTATTATATATAATAATAATGGATAGCATTAAAAAGTTGATCGAGTCTTTGATGGGAAAAATTTGCCTCTTGTAGCATGATACAGATGCTGTCCATCAGGTGTTCAACACATATTTGGTTAGGAAGTGGATTATAACCAAGTTACTTTCCCAGGAATGAGGAAAGAGGCAAGCAGAAGCTGGAGGGAGCCTCTCATAGCGCAAAGAAGCGACAGTATGGGGATGGTTGCTGAGTACACTAATGCGTTTCTGCTTCTCACAATTTTTCTTAGGCTCTTTATGCACGCCATCTCTCCTCTCTGGCCCAGTCTGTTTTTGTTTCCCCATGTGTGTCTGGTGTCTGGACCTAGTAGGCTGTCATAACTTAATAACTAAATGATTAAAAACCTCAGGATCCTGTCTGAGTCCCCAGTAATTTTGGAAGAAGACCAAGCTTAAGAAAATGAGCAGATTATGGGTAAATCAGGCAGAGTTTACCACATTCTTACTTTTATTTTTTCTTTCTTTTTAAAATTTATTTACATATTTTACATCCTGGTCATAGCTTCTGTCTCTACTCTCCTCCCAGTCCCTCCCCCATCCCTTTTGTTCCCACCCCCAGTATACTTGTCCTCCATTTCTGTTTAGGAAAGGGCAGGTTTCCCCTGAGTAACAACTAAACATGGCACATCAAGCTGCAGTAAGACTAAGTACCTTCCCATGGATTGAGGCTGGGCAAGGTGACTGAGCAGGAGGAGAAGGATCCCAAAAGCTAATAAAAGAGTTGGAGATAGCCCCTGCTCCCACCGTTAGGAGTCTCACAAGAGGACCAAGCTACACAATATATATGCAGAGGGCCTAGGTCCCATGCAGGCTCTCTGGTTGCCAGTTCAGTCTCTGTGAGCCCCTATGAGTTAGCCCCAGGTTAGTTGATTTTGTGAGTTTCCTTGTGGTGTCCTTGATCCGTCTGGTTCCGCCAATCCCTTTCCCCACCTTCTGCAGAGTTCCCCAAGCTCTGCCTAATGTTTGGCTACATCTGTTTCCATCAGTTGCTGTGCGAAGCCTCACTGGTGACAGCTGGGCTAGGCACCAATCTGTGAGTATAACAGAATATCATTAGGCATCATTACATTGACATTTTTTTCCTTCCAGTCAGTAGTCATGTTTGGTTCTTCTTTAGGTCTCTGGGTCATCCAGCCTCTGGGTCCTGGCACTCCAGACAGTGTCAGGGGTGAGCTTACTCTCCTGGCATGGGTTTTAGGCTAGACCAGTCATTAGTTGGCCACTTCCTCAAGCTCTAGTAAATCCTTACATCCCAGAGCACATCCCATAGGCAGGACAGACTGTAGGTTGAAGGTTATGTGACTGGGCCGTATCCTTACTTTTAAAACTGAGCCAGGGTCTCACTATTTAGCACAGGCTGGCCTGGAACTTATCTTGTATTTCAAGCTAGCTTTGAACTTGTGGCAATTCTCCTGCCTAAATCTCCTGAGAGTTGGGATTACAGGTATCAGCTCGTGACCAATTTAGGACTTACTTCCTGAGGCAAGGTCACCTACTGCTTCTTCAGGCCTTCAGCACTGTTCTGCAAGATGAGGTCTCTCCCGTTGGTAGTCTCCTACTTGGCCTAAAGATAAGCTGGCTACATCTCATGGGATGGGAGGATATTTTCATCTTATCCAGCACTAAGCAGTAGCCTTGTTTTGACCTGGTGGTAGGGAAGGCCCATGGATTCAGTACTGACATTTTAAGCTATGTACTCCATAGAGTACATAGAGGGGCATGAAAGCTTTATGGAAGTGTTCTTAGTGAGGGCTACACTCACTTTATAGAGCATACATCTGTACTCCTGGCACCACGGATGTATGCTATTAAGGAAACAGAAACTGTACAAACCAGACACACCTTTATGTGTATGAAGCAAACTTATGTTCAGAACACATAACTCCTATGTATTGTTTAGAAAATCTTTAGTAAATTTCCTGGAATTGTGAGACAATAAATGGACCAAATGTTCATCCTGCTTTGTTTCTAAGTGTAGACCCTTAGGACCTGGAGAGATGGCTCAGTAGTTAAGAATACTGACCCAGCCTCAATTCCCAGCATCCATGTGACAACTCACAACCATCTGTAACTTCAGTTCCAGGGGAGCTGGTGTCCTCTTCTGGACTATGTGGGCACCAGGCACATGCACAACATAGAGACATACAGGCAGGCAAAACACTCATATACATTTTAAAAAATGGACTCTTAAACGATGGTTTTACCTCTTTGAAAAAGTTCAGACGTTCATTTCTATCTCTTGAGTTTGCTTTCTTCTGATTACTTGAAGGAGGGGTTAAGCTAGTCATTTTTTATGATTATTACTAAATAAGCCAATGTGAAATGAATTTATCTTTAAAAGATCAAGAAAGCAACAACAAAAATAATAATAAATTTTGCTCTGTTGAAACCTGAGCTTGTGTCTGATGTAAAACACATAAAATGGGAGAGAAACCCTTAATTCAACTGGAGTCAGACATGCCACCCGCTTCTGCAGTCATGCATGGTGCACAGTTTGAGTCTAGGCTCCCTTTAGCTCTTAAAGCCTAAGACAACATGATACTAGCTAACAAATTTTAGGACTTCCCCTATGGCAGGCATGTATTAAATTGTGTACTGGCATTTATTATTTAATTTGCATAACAGTTTTGAGTTAGATACTGTGGAGGCCCAAAAATGTGAGCCTATTTCCACTTTGTTTGAAGGCTAGAAAGTTTTAGCTTGTTCAAAGGTTTTGATAACAAGTGTAACTACACATCCTGACCTAGGTTGTGGTTACTTGGTCCTTTTGACATTAAGATGGCCCATACAGATAGATCCACTCCTGCCTGACCAAGGGGCAGGAAACTCAAGCATACGTCATGCTGCTTCTTTTGAAATAGAAGGTTTGATCTTGGGAGTGGCTGCCTTCAGGATACTTGATCTAGGATGGGTTCAAGGTCTAAACAACAGAATACTAATGACTTGATGTCTCAAAGTATTGAAGCAAGTAACTGTTCTAATCGTCTTTTGTATCATGTTAAAGCTGTCTTTTGTCTCCTTCCCCCTGTTGTATTGGGGTATAAAAGTGTGTGCAAAATCAAATGTAGGAAATTTCAGTACTCACTGAACTCTCTGAAACTGGAACTCTCTCCCGGTACTATCCTATGTTTTCTGTTTTATTATTTTCACTAGCGTCTTTATCTTCTTTACTATTTTTCTGATCCCCATGCCCCTACCCTGGTAAGTGGTATTTTTGTCAAAGCTGGTCTCCGACAAGGTACTACACTGATTATTTCTTTGTAGATGAAGAAGTTGAGGTCTAGAAAAGTCAAGTGGCTTGCTCAGTCAGTCTTCAGCAAATGACAGAGGTAGATTTCAAACTGACAGTCTAACTCCAGAATTTTACTATACACAACCCACCTCTTATTTTACAATTTTAACTCATAGATTGTTGAGTTGAACAATCTCTCCCCAAATTGTAGAGTAAGACCTGGGTCAAGTGTAGGAAGAGGTTTGTTATCACCAGAGAAGGGGCCAAATTGTAGTCCGGTTGTGATTTTTGTTTGAGAATTGACTTTGGTAAGTTAGCTGCTTAGGTTGGCCCAACTACAGGAACATTTTGTAGAAAGCCAGGCAGGGGGTCTAGATCCTATCACCTCTGTCCCAAGTTGATCAAGCCGCAGGGACCATCAGTAGCACCTGGATTTTTATGCTGGTCAGTTCATGGAGTTTCATTTTGTTTACATTCTGTTGCTGAACATAGAAGATGTCAGAGGAAGAGAAATTCCTTCTAAAGGCAGAGATACAGGGTGTTTCTAGGAGTCTGCTTCCTCTCCTTGTTATTCAAGGTAAGAAGGTACCCGGGACTTGGGATAGCTGATAAAAGTGAAGTTTAGATTGAGCTCTGGTCCCTACGGTTAGGTTCCCAGGCCTTTGTTTATGAGTTACAAATTCTTCAATGAGGTTAGTCTTTTCATTTTATTAGGGGAAGTTTCCTCATAAAGTTCCTCTGGAGGCCACCACCCCCCCCCAAACTCTTGGGAACTGTCTTGTACATGCCTCATGATCTCTTGGCCCCAGTTAGCCCCTTCTCTTCCTTGTTAACCCCTGTCTCTCTCCCTCTCCATTCACCCTACTCCAACACAGAGTAGCTGTGTTTTGTGAGGGACACAATTTTGCAGAAACTGTTTCCTGCTCTGGGTGCTGTTTTATCTGTCAGAATAGAAAACTAAACACTGTATAGTGCTTTGACATTATCTACTTGAGCCTACTGTTCTGTGCAGGATTTACAGTGTTTATGCCAAGCAGTCATCTAGTGGCTGTTGAAATAAGCCCAGTGTCATGGAACAGCTAGTTATGCTCTCCGATGATTCTGCTAGAAACTGTTTAAGTAGCACAGGACTTCAGTATCCACCATTAGCTTCATTTCTGCTCTGATTCTGGGACAAGTCTGTGAGAATTTGAAGACATTGTTTGTGGCTTTTGCCTAACCTAATTATTCATGCCAAGACACTATCAATTTTCTTTCCTGAGACTACATGCCTTGTTCGTTTAAAGATTCCGTGCTGGCTCGTTTTGTGTCAACTTGACACAAGCTAGAGTCCTCTGAAAGGAGGGAACCTTAATTGAGAAAATGCCTCCATAGAGTCCAGTTGTAGGGCATTTTCTTAATTAGCAATTACTGGGGGTGGGCCCAGCCCATTGTGAATGGTGCCATGCCTGCACTGGTGGTCCTGAGTTCCATAAGAAGGCAGGCCGAGCAAGCCATGATGAGCAAGCCAGTAAGAAACATTCCTACATGGCCTCTTCATCAGCTCCTGCCTCTAGGTTCCTGCCTTGCTTGAGTTCCTACATGATTTTTTTCAGTGATGAGCTAGGATGTGGAAGTATTAGCCAAATAAGCTTTTTCCTCCCCAGCTTGCTTTTGGTCATGTTTCTTCATAGTAATAGTAACCCTAACTAGGACAGATTCTTTATGTATCAATACTTCCCTTGAATGATGTGGATTGTTCCAGATGTGGTCAGCCACACGAAGGAGGAAATCTCTTTGGTATTCTGTGTTCCATTAATACATCCAAAGAATACATCAGGGCTTAACTGTTTATTTGGTAGTTGCGTGCCTACATTAAGATTTCAGGAACAAAACTGGGCAGTGGTGGCACATGCCTTTAATCCCAGCATTTGGGAGGCAGAGGCAGGTGTATCTTTGTGAGTTCAAGGCCAGTCTTATCTACAGAGTGAGTTCCTGGACAGGCACCAAAGCTACACAGAAAAACCCTGTCTTGAAAACTGAAACAAAACACAAACAAAACAAAACAAAGAAACAAACAAAAAAACCAAAAGAAGCTCCAAGATTTCAGGAAACTAAATTCTTAAGTTTTCCTCAGTTGAGTATTTTTTAGCTGTTATGATAACACAACACTAGGTAACTAGTTGCTAAGGAAAGACATGCATATATTCCCAGGGCCCCTTTCTTGAAGGTTCCTTAAAGGTATGAGGAGAACTTGATTTCTTCCCAGATTCCTCAAGGCATTCTCATGACCAGAGATTTAGGAGCCTCCATCACAAACTCAATTCAGAAGGTGGCATCTCTGAAGTGGGAGACACTCTGACACAGTGAAGGCAGAAGAGAGGTCATGGGTCCTTCCGGGGAAGCAGAAGGGTGACACTTGCTCTTCTTGGTGGTCTTGCTCTCCTTCGTTTTCCTCTCTCTGGTCTCCTCACTCCTCTTGTTTCTGCTGTTGTGGTGGACACAGAAGAGAAGAACCGCACAAGGGATTGACACCATGGCAAGAGAGCATGAAGGGGTACCCCTGAATTCTTCTCTAGATTTCAATCTTAAGTAAATGTGCTAAAAGGGCTTCTTAGGCCCATCATGTAGGCTTGCCCAGCTTCTAGGGGTGGAGACTTAGGTCCCATTTGGAAATTCATTTGACCTGAGCAGATTCCTGTTTATCAGGCTCTTTAGGAACTTAGCAAGCACTATGTCTAGCAAACGTATCTGAGAACTATTTATTGATATCTGGCCCAGATCACCTAGCATGCCAGCCGGCAAATGCTGAAAACTAAGACAACATGAATCCACCAAAGTCCAGATCATTTTCCTAAAATAGGATTAGCCATTCTTACTTTGCATCTGGAAGCCCTACAATATGTTAGGTCATATGAATCACCAGCAAGGAACTGTACAGAAACTGCTTCTGTTATTCTTGCTCCTGACAGTGAAGTGCAAAGCGACTTCCTGAAGAGCCCCACAGAGCATTAGCAAAGGCCTTGGGAAAGGGACCAGGAACCCCACCTCGGCCCGTGCTATGTTAGGCAGCAGACCTGATTTTATGTGCCAGGAACAGCAACCTGACAACACCCTTTCTGCCAGATCACAGCTGCCCTGCAGAGCCAGGCAGGTCAGAAAGGCAGATGTCAGCCAAGTGGGGCCCTTTTGAGGCATGCCCTGGGAAATATGTGTCAGAAGCAGGTGAGCGATGTTGTTTCGCATACGCTCTGTACTAGATGAAAGGGACGGGGTAGAGCAACCTGACCTTTGTTTACCTCTATTCTCAATCCACTCTGTGCTACGCAGAAAGAAAAGTGCCCAGAGTTCTCAGAGAAATCCTAGGGGTGGGGGTGGGGGGGTGGGAATGAGGGCACTGCCACAGGGGCCCCACTTCTACCAGTCAGGTGGACTTTGAGATTCACAGAGACAGTATAGCAAAATGAATGTATTTAACACTACTGAACTGTATGTTTAAAAATAAAATGATAAATTTTATGTTTTGTGTATTTTGTCATAATAAACAAACCTGCAAATAACCAAACAGACTAGCTGCAAAGATAGCGCTATGGGAAATGTCATTAGCAACATCTCTGATAGGGATTAATACTCATCTCCAGGAAGTAGGTTTGATCTCATGGGAGTGGTGACTTAGAGTGTGATCAGGTTGTTTTAAAACATATTTAACTTTCTCTCTTGGAACAAATAAGGTCTCAAGTCTTTATACCTTTCCCCCTTTATCCTTCTTCTAGATTTTGTGTGGAAAGAACACTGAAAGAAAAATAATGCATCCTAGATCACAGGCACATTTTAGATTTCTCCCCTACCCATCTGTGCCTCAACATCTGCCCACTTCTCAGTAAGATGCTAAGAGAAGGGCTTGGGTTGGCAGCACCACACTCCTACTGCCCAGACCAGAGCTTGGCACATGGCCGGTACTCACAGTTGCTGAATGCATGAATGAATGACTTTGCTATTCCTGCCTACCACTTAAGGTCTGGTCAAAAGTCAATGTCAACTTTCATGTCTAACTCACTTTTCAAACCCCAAAGTCCTCCTTAATATGCGTTTTTAGGTGACCCTATTATTTTTCCATTAACCTAACTTTTCCCTAAAGTGTTCAAGTCCTTTCAAAACCCA
The DNA here is from genome assembly GCA_004026605.1 of Ondatra zibethicus. NCBI lineage: Eukaryota > Metazoa > Chordata > Mammalia > Rodentia > Cricetidae > Ondatra > Ondatra zibethicus. Next base: position 362 of record PVIU01026067.1, on the reverse strand, counting down.
AGTTGTCTCCTTTGACTCCATGGGAATACTGTAAACTGTTATCACCAGGTGCATAATTATAGTGGTTGAGATTGTAGTAATGATGAAAAATTAACATGTATGAGACAGTTGAATAGCTAACATTTATGAGACAGTTGACATGCATTATCACATTGAACCTTCATTATATCCTTTGACACAGAGCTTGTAATTCTCCCCATTTTACAGATGAGACACACTGAGATGGAGTGGTTCAGTGAAACAACCAAAGACACACACACAGTTATTTCTGCTTCTCAAACTTCAAACTCCTTTGTACTTTGCAACTTGAAAGTTCCCTTCCTTTAATTGCATAAAGTATATTGTATATATAAATATATATA
>PVIU01026066.1:0-22621 GCA_004026605.1 Ondatra zibethicus | reverse complement strand
CCACCCACCCATCCATCCATCCACCCACCCATCCATCCACCCACCCACCCACCCACCCATCCACCCATCCAACCAGAGTGCCGACCACTAAGCCCATCTGACAGTACCCAGGGCCCACATCATGTAGGCTTTGAGGTCCCTCACCAACTTCACAATTCTCCCTTAGTTTCCCCAATCCAGAAGCCCAATGCACTGTACCAGCATAGATGACCAGGCCGTAGCAGGTGTCTGTGTTGCGGATTTTGCAGCCACGTAGGAGGAGGTTTCCGATGTCCAGCGAGTACTTCCTGTTGTTCCACTCAAGGCTCCCCACGAAATGATGCATCCGGCTGTTGGGTTCCTCACAAGTCACTGTACCTGTGGGGCCCGGTGAGCGGCAGCCACATGGCCTCAGCACTGGTGCTGGTCCTGCAGTTTCCTGCCACAACGCTGTCACCATCCAACCCAGGCCACCATCCTGCACCCCAGCACCATCCCCCAGCTTCCTCGAAAGGCACCAGAGCTGACCCACCATGGCCTCAGGACTTTTGTATATACCACTGTTCCCTCCCTCTCCTGCCCCATCCCTTGTGACTGAAAATTGGGTGGACATTGCTGCAATGCCCATGCCTTCGATGACATCAGTGTCTGTGACCTTCCCAGGCCTGCAGAGAGGTGACCCACAGGAAGCAGGAAGGCAGCTCTGCTCAGTGCGACATCATAGCCTGAGCTGCTTCAGACTTCTCGAGTCTCACCCACGGAACCGTTTATTTTAGGAGTATTTAAGTATGGCACATTTTGGTGAAAACTTACTCTGAGCTGGGCAGTGGTGGCGCACGCCTTTAATCCCAGCACTCGGGAGGCAGAGGCAGGCGGATCTCTGTGAGTTTGAGGGCAGCCTGGGCTACAAGAGCTAGTTCCAGGACAGGCTCTAAGGCTACAGAGAAACCTTGTCTCAAAAAACCAAAAAAAAAAAAAAAAGTTTATTCTGGTAGTAATTACCTCAATTCTGTGTGAGTAACAGTGCATAGATAAATCTCCTTGAGGAGCAAGATAGGTCTGCATTGAAACTCTGTGAAGCCCATAAAGAAATGTTCTAGAAAGGTGATGGCGCACACCTTTAATTATGGCACTCGAGAGGCAGAGGCAGGTGGATCTCTGTGAGTTCGAGGCCAGCCTGGTCTACAGAGAGAGTTCCAGGACAGCCAGGGCAAAACAGAGAAACCCTGTCTGGAAAGAAAATTAAAATTATTTTTAAAAATCAACAAAATGAAGAAAAGATAAGCGTCTGAGGATGCTTGGTTCCAGCGGAGGGCAGCCTAACCCATGATCCTCTGCTGTCTTAAGAGCCCAGGGCCGGCCGAGTGGTGGTGGCACACGTCTTTAATCCCAGCATTCGGGAGGCAGAGACAGGCAGGTCTCTGAGTTCCAGGACAGCCAGCGCCACACAGAGAAACCCTGTCTCGAAAACAGAGAGAGAGAGAGAGCAGTACCTAGTAGTCATGTGTTTCCCAAGGAGGGACAGGTATAGAAAATAGGCACAGATTCAGTGTTTGGCATTTTCCCTGGAACCCAGACACCTGAGATGTTTGGCATGGACAATTTCTTAAGGTCCTGACCAAACATTACAGCAGGGGCAGCTCTGTCCTTCAGAGACCGGGGGCGAGCAATGGAGCGCCTCTGCCACGCACACAGGGTCTCCTATGGAACTTTTTCCTTCTCACCTGACACACTAAATGAGCGTGTACTGTGTGCTAGGTGCTAGGCCTGCAGGGCCTGGGGTCACTGCCTGATGGAGGGTTGTAAGAGGCAGAGGTCTTTGTGCTCCTAGATAAGCACCAGGAAGGCCTGGACCGTGAAACACAGTGGGCGGCTCCTTCAGGGGTGGGAGTGCAACACCTCTTCTCCACCCAGAGCCGGTGACCTTTGTGCCCTGAGGCCAAAGACCACACTGAATCCTTTCCCAGACCCTTACTGTAATTGTTTTTTTCTTTTTTATTTACTTATTTATTTATTACGTATACAACATTCCTTCTATGTATGCTGCAGGCCAGAAGAGGGCACCAGATCTCTACAGATGGCTGTGAGCCACCATGCGGTTGCTGGGAATTGAACTCAGGACCTCTGGAAGCAGTCAGTGCTCTTAACCTCTGAGCCATGTCTCCAGCCCCCTGTTTTGTTTTGTTTTTTTCTTAGTCAGTTTATAGAACATATATTTTTGTTTTGTTTTGTTTTTGTTTTTTGACATAAGGTTTCTCTGTGTAACAGTCCTGGCAGCAGTGGAACTCACTTTGTAGACCAGGCTGACCTTGAACTCACCGAGTTCCACCTGCATCTACTTCCCCAGTGCTGGGATTAAAGGCCTGCCCAATCTTAATTTTTTTTTTTATATTTAACTTTACTTTATATGCACTGGTGTGAATGTGTCAGATCCCCTGGAACTGGAGTTACAGACGGTTGTGAGCTACCATAATGGTTGCTGGGAATTGAACCCAGGTCCTCTGGAAGAGCAGCTAGTGCTCTTAACTGCTGAGCCATCTCTCCAGCCCCTCCCCCACAACTGTAAATTTTTAATTACACATCTATGCACAGGTGTGTGCACATCTATGCACAGGTGTGTGCACATGTGTGCAGGAGCCTGTGGAGCCCAGAGGCACTGGGTCCCTTGGGGCCGGAGTTACTGGCTGTTGTGAGCCAGTGAGAACCAAACCCAGGTCCTCTGCTAGAGCAGCCAGTGCTCTTAACCCCTGAGCCACCTCTCCAGCCCCGAGTCCTGGGTTCCTCCTGCCTCAGCTTCCTGAGCGCTAGAATTATGGCTAAGTTCTAAGGAAGGTTAGAGAAAGCCAGCCGGGGTGCTTGGTTTGAGAGAATGGCTGGGTCTACACCACTTAGCACTAAGACAGGAAGGTCAAACCTCTTACTTGGCCTTTACAATAGGACCATAAAACACCTCCCGCAGCAGCGTGGCCACTTTCTGTGGTAGAGGAGGAACTGCAGAGGGCAGGGGGTCCCTCTCCACACGTGGCAGTGTGGTAGAAGCTACTCAGGCACACAGGCTGGCAAAGGTACAGGACTGGCACTGAGCTGTGCAGGGCCCCACCCACCATCCATATCGACCCAGCAAAGGAGGCATAGAGAGGCACACAGGGCTGCCTCCATCCCCTCACCCTGGAAGGAAGCCATCTTCTTCGGGCTAGTAAGCTCATGGTGTGTGACCATCAAAGCCTGTCTGAACTTCAAGTTGGTCTCCCTGGGGACAAGAGCGAGGTGTAAAGTCGTGAAATGTGGCCGTAGATGACATCCTGTGTTGAGAAGTTGTACTTCCTCCAGGCCCTTGACCACTTTTGCTGAGTGCCTGCTGTATCCACAGAAAGATGAGTCCCAGAGAAGGAGAGGGCCTTGTCTGAGGCCACACAGCACACCTGCTCCTGAGTCAGGGCTGGGCCGGAGCTGTCTGACCTGGGTACAGACACACTGGTACCCTGAAGGCTTAGTTGGACTACCTGGCTATCTCTTTCAGCCACAGAAGCAGGGTTGCTCTGTCGCCCAAGCCCTCAGGGAAGCCATGGCCTCTTACCCATCAATGTCTGCGGTTTCCACATAGCACAGGCTACTGGGCTCTGTGCTGGCCAGCAGGAGCATGTCAGCCTGCGGTGGGGCAGAAAGGCGGCAGCACGGTTGGCGGACCCTCCCCTAGGGGGCGCTCGTGGGGTGGCTCACCAGGACGAGGCTGTCTTTGCTGAGACACACCACATCCCCCACAGCGGACCCTCCCCTAGGGGCGCTCGTGGGGGGTGCTCACCGGGACGATGCTGTCTTTGCTGAGACACACCACATCCCCCACACACAGATTCTTCCATTTCTTCCACAGGAAACTGCAAGGAGGGGGCGTGGAGTCACGGCGTGGCATAGCCCCCATGTGCCCAGCTCCTCTCCTGGAGCTGCAGTTGCCCCTCTGGAGCCCTTGATCCTACTGAGTCACCATCCTGCAGGCCCAGGTCGGCAGCCACTGCCCCCGGAAAACCTTCCCCAACCTGCTTCTGCCCTCAGACAGGGCCCGTGTCTCCATGCAATGCTCTCCAGCCCCATTCATGTCCTTCCTAGCCTTCCTTCAAGGGGCACCCCCTATGTCTGAACTCCATAATCTACAGAGCAAACTGTCAGGTCCCCATCCGAGAGCTGGGACGGACTTAGTCCTGTTATGTTATTTTGTCACCTTGACAAAATGTCACCTGGGAGGAAGGACTCTCAGCTAAGAAAAAGCACCCATCGTATTGACGGATTACTGATGTGGGAGGGGCAGGACCCCGCCGGGCCGCCCCAGCCCGCCCACCGTGGCTCTGGGCTGTGTAAGGCAGCAGGCCCAACAAGCCCTGGGAACAGGTCCATAAGCAGTGTTCCTCCACGTCCTCTGCCTCAGCTCCTGCCTGGAGGTTCTGCCCGACTTCCCTCATGATGGGTTGGAGGTCGTGGCGTTTATCAGAGCAACAGAAACCGAACTAGGACTGTGGGAAGGCGCTAGGCACTCAGCGGCTCCCCCGGGTCAGTCTCCTTGTCCTCAGATGTCCCCAGCCCTCACCTCTTCCCTCTCAGGATCTGGCAGGGCCTGTTGTTGATGATATTGTCGCTCCTGTGTCGACCCTGGACCAACAAATGAGGAACTGAGAGGCAGCCCTGTCCCCTGTCCCTACTCCACCCAAGAGTGGATCCCCAAGAGAGAGATAGAGGCAGAGGGTACCTGCCTGCAAGTGCTCCCGTGTGAGCCTGGAGGCCCAGCACACCCTGCCCGGAGGCCCCCTGGGCTCACTCTGCTCCCTGTGTGTGGTCTGGGGACAGTCCCAACCTCCCACACTCCGGCCAATGCCACCCTAGTCTCACTCACGATGTCATCCACCAGGTCACGGGTGGCTCGGATCACAAGCAGACAGACCAGAGGTGCAAAGAGCGTGAACCAGGGCAGTGTGGAGATCTCAGGGATGCCCTGGAGGTGCCAGGAAGTCACACTAACCTCTCCCCTCCCCCCCCACCACCACCCTAACCTTCCCTTTCTGTCTTGTCCTCTCCTAAAAGTCAGGTTCCTCTTCCTTCAGATCTGAGCCCTGTCCTCCGTCACCTCCAGGAAGCAGCGGCAGAGCACTGCCCTGGCCCTTCCTAGACGGCCACTCTCCCCACATCTCTGGCAAACAGAGGCCATGGCGGACAGGGCCTGGCTGACTCCCTGCACCCAGCAGGTACTCCATACATGTTTTGTAATTTGGCAGGTTAAAGCAGGGCAGAAATGAGGTGCCGGACTAGTGGGGGTGTACCTGAGACACTATTCACAGTTGGGAGGGGAGGCACCTCCACCCAGGGCGCACCCCTAGGCCAGGCATCAGCCAGGTGCCAGGACCTGTCGCAGTGGAGGGCACCCACTCCATTCTCAGAGCCCAGGCAGGTGGGTGGGGCCGAGGGAAGCCTGTGAAGCCCCACAGTGCTAAGTGCCTTCCTGATCCTGCAACCAGCATTTACTGAGTGCTTGCTGAATACAAGGCCCCTGGACAGTGTTTGCTGAATATGAAACCTCTCTCACGCACCCACCTTTGGCTTTCAGCATATATGACACCCCTCCTGCCTGCCAGGAACTTGACGGCTAGCACATGAGAGGGAGGCGGGAGCAACTTTAAGGAGCCCATCTCACAGAGTCTTCAGAGAGATGCCCCCACCTAAGGTGGCTCCTGGGACCCTGAGGTCCCACCTCACCTCACCTACACTCTGCCCACCACCTCGGCCCGTCCCACCTCGCTCCCGCCCCGCCCACCTGTAGGATGATGATGAGGAGGAAGTAGAGATTGGACATACGATGAAACTGCTCAAACAGGTTCAGAGGCAGGAAGGAGAAGAAGTTGTACTTGGCTGTGTGGATGGCGTTGCTCTAGAACGACAGCCATTAGTTGTCGGCAGGCAGTGCTACCCGGGTGCAGAAGCCCTCGCCGACCCTGCCCACGGCGCCTGGCTCCCCACCTGTCCCACCATGCAGACTCCCATGAGGCCTTGGCAACATCAACAAAGCATACACCATGCCAGTACCGAATGCCTACAGGCCTTGAGGATTAGGAAACCACAAGGCTTCCAGCCAGCATCTACTGAGCACCTGGTGAGGGCAAGGTCTTGATGGAGTGCCAGCTGAGGGCAGGCCTTCAACAGGCATTAACTTAGGGCAAAGTCATGGAGCTGAGTGAGACAGCGAGGGTAGGCCGGGTGGGAGTCCTGAACTGGCAGCTGTTGGATTATCTCACCAGGAAGGAAAGGAAGTGGAATTAGGGACTTAGAATGACATCACTGTCATCATGGTTAAAATAAGGGCGGCAGCAATGCCTGGGGGCGTGGTCAGGTGGAGCCCGCATAGAGTCCCCCAGTGAGGGGCTGGGGGCGTGGCTCAAGGGATGGAACTCCCCCCGAGTATTCAGAGGCCTTTAGTTCCATTTCTAATCCTACATAAATTCCCTAGCACTGGAGAAGCTGAGGCAGAAGGATCGGGAGTTAAAGTGCAAGTCAGGGTACCTAGTGAGATCTCCTTTCAAAAAAACAACTCTGCGACTCCCAGGGTGGACCCTGGCTCACCATATGGTCAGGTGCTGGGCGGGCGCCCTGGGTGCAGCTGTCAGGGGCGACTCTCACCTTGTACTTCTTCTGTCTCCAGCACAGGAAGCCTTTCTTTCTGAACTGCTTGTGGTAGGCATGGTTGTTGGCCTTCACCTCCCAGGTGAACGCTGCGGGGGAGGGGAGGAGGGGGCGGGACGGCTGGTGCTGCTGGGGCTCCACTGGGGACAACTGCCAGCGCCACCCTGGAGCCTGAAGGCTAATAGGTCCCCAGGGGCCCCCGGTACAGTGATGCCCATCTCAGGCCCGGAACTGGGTAAACACCAGGACTGGACAGGGGAGCACAGTGATCTCTGTGCCTAGAGGTGGCTGGAGGTGCAGCGACAGATGGACTCTTACCCCCAGCCACCAGGGAGCAGGGTCCCAGGCCCGTGATGACCTGATCACTGGGCTCCAGCCCTGGCGGCCCACTCTGCTGTGTGGTACGGGCTGAGGGTATACCCGTCACCCAGCGCCTCCCTCTCCACACTGCCTTACTGGGGACACAGGACCGCACCTGTGTCTTTATCCTCTAGGTCTTCCCCAAGGTGAACATCATCCATGCTGGTGGGGCTGTGGGATTGGGAGGAAAGAGCCCTGAGTCACAATCACCCTGTCTCCACACTTCTTCCGGGTAGTGGCCGTCACTGCCTTCAAGGACCTTGAGGTCCCCCCTCTAAAAGAGTGCCTCACAAGCTAGACTCAGTCTCCTGCCTGGGAGGCTGAAGCAGAAGAATTGCTTCAAGTTCCAGCTCAACCTGGGTTGCATAGCAAGACCCTGTCTTGGAGTAAAAAACAAAGGCTGGGTGTCGCTCAGTGGAGACATTAGCTCGCTCACCCCTCTTGTCCATCTGAACAGTCAGCCTTATGTCCTCCATCTATCCCCAGCACCCAGGATGGGGGACAGCATTGCTGAGCATGGCTAAAGGCTGCCCCCCTTGTCTCCTCCATGCCCCTCCTGTTCCACCTGCTCCCCACACATGCTCAACTCACGTTCATGAACTGACCCAATGGGGCAGTGACATCTCACAGCCTGTGTATGTGAGCATATAGCCATTTAAACATAGATCTGGCCTGGTGTGGTGGCACATGCCTTTAATTCCAGCACTTGGGACATGGAGGCAGGTGGATCTCTGTGGTCTGGCTGCTTAGTGTAGTGACAGATGTCAACCTGATAACCTTTCTGATGATTTATTTATTTATGTTTTTCGAGACAGGGTTTCTTTGTGCAGTCCTCGCTGTCCTGGAACTCTCTCTGTAGACCAGACTGTCACAGAGGTCTTGCCTGCCTCTGCCTCCCAAGTGCTGGGATTAAAGGCGTGCACCACCACTGCCTGGCGTGATGGTTTATTTTTTGAGGCAGGGTCTCACTACGCCTCAGGCTCCTGGAATAGCTAGGGCGACGGAGGTGTGCTGCCAAACCTGGCTGGTCTGGGAACTTTGTAGTTAGGGACCCTAGTTCCCACTTAAGTCTATACAAATTGTATCTAGGCAACCAGCAGGTGCCCCCACCCCCCACCCCTCCACACTCCAGCAATCTCCTAGATTGCCCAGATGTGTTGTGTCCCCCCACATCCTCCCCTCCCTGATAGGTTCCTCACCCTTCAGCTCTCATCCTGTGCTTCCCAGACCGGCCCGTCGGGGTCCTGCGCCTCCTTGGGGCTTCCTGAGTAGCTGGGATGTCCCCCATCCCACCTCTAGTCACCTCTTCTAGAGCTTTCACAGTCTTAGCCTGCTGCACCCCAGCTTCTCTCCAAGGGACAGGGACTGTGGGCGTCTGAGTCACGTGTGTCCCCAGGGCATCCTCCTGGCTCAACACTAGGTCTGTCCTGGGAGACTGAGCCCTGCCTTTCCCTGATCATCAGAGGAAAACTGAGGCTAGGGAAGGAGGTGGGAGGGGTGGGGTGAGGAGACAGCCAGGCAGCTGTGATTCTAGAGGACCCATAGTCCAGTGGTCCTCAACCTTCCTGATGCTGCGACCCTTTAGAGTAGGTTCCACCATGTGTTGTGGTGACCCCCAACCATAAAATTATTATTATTATTACTAGTATTTTTGGTTTCACTGTGTAGCTGTGGCTGTCCTGGCTCTCAGAAATTTGCCTGTCTCTGCCTCTGAGTGCTGGGATTAAAGGTGTGTGTACCCTCACCAGGCCCAGCTCCATTATTTTGTTACTATTTCAGAACTGTAATTTTACTATTATTATTTGATTGTAAAGTTAATATCTGTGTTTTCCAATGGTTTTAGGCAACCCTAAGGGGTCCTGACCTGTTCGAGTCAAGAGATGCCCTCTCCAAAGTGTATCTAGTGCAGGAACACCGCCCACTCACCAGACACGCCATTGGCAGTGTCCCCTAGTGGCCACAATGCACAGTCCCAGTAAACTCCTTCTAGTGGTCACCAGACTGTCGGGTCAGTAACCCCCAACTCGGTGTCTGATTTTATGAACCTCTAGGGGGCGCCATCTCCTGCACCCAATGCTGACACCCCAACCCTGTGACCTGCAGAGCCCTGAGAGGTCACACAGATGTCCTGGGATGCACAGCTTGTGAGTATCGGTGCTCAGCTGCGAGGGCCGGGCTTGGTGGGGTCGGGCTGCCTAGGGTGGGCCGCCAGCGGCATCCAGGGCCCGCCGATGTGGGAGCTGTTAGCCTGATGCCAACGGGTCTGAAACGGGCGGCACGGGCTCGGGGGGGCGGGGCATTGAGAAGGGGCGGGGCCTACCAGGGCCTTAAGGGAGGGGAAGGGGGGCGCAGGCAGCTGGACCCGGCCTGGAGAAGGTGGGGCTTAGTTGAGTGGCATGGGTGTAAGGGCCGGGCAGTGTTGTGGGTGAGACCAGGTCGTTGTGGTGTGGCCAGGTCTTGTGGGCAGGGCCATGCTTGTGGGTGGGCCAAGAATGGACTAGGCCATCATGGGTGGAGGCCAGGTTTCGTGGGCATCTATGGATTGTGGATAAAGCCACGCCCCGTGGGTAGAGTCATGTTTCATGGGTGGAGCGATGCCTCAAGGAGATAGGCCCACCATGGGCCAGAAACGAGAGAGGGGGTTTGGGCACAGACGTATGGGCAGAGAAGCTTTGCTGAAAGGTCAGGCAGGGGTCTGCTTGCAGCCTCTGAGGGCGAGGCCAGACCTAGGAAAATTGTGAAAGGGTGACGTCATGGCCCAGGAGGCAGGCTGCAAATGGATGGGGAGCTACCAGGGCAGGCATACCTGAGGTAACAGGAAAGGACCCAATGAAGGTGTTGGGCTTCATTCTGCAGGCCTCGAGAGCCAGATTTGAGAACCACGGGCCTGACTATGGGATGCATCTCATACCCTTTTGCATGGCGCTCCATGGAAGGGAGTAATTACAGTGGGGCAGGGGTTCCTCCAATGCAGAGCCAGGGTAGGCTAACAAAAAGGTCCTTGTGGGCTGGCCTCCTGCCAGGGGTGAACCTCCAGGGACCTTGACATGTCCAGGCAGACACACACACCAAAGCACCCAAGGCAGACACTTGGACTTCTGTGAATACATCGGCACCATTTATTTAAAAAAAAAAAAAAAACTTGTTTATAGAAGGTAAAAGGGGACAAATTGGTCAAGAGAACCCCTGAGGGTAGATTGCCCAGCTTAACCAAAAAAGCTCCCATGGGTCCTGCAGTTCCCTGTCCCCTGGCTGCTGTTGCCGTGGGCCGTAGCCCCCACAGGTGGCTTGTGCAGCATTGGACTAGGCTCAAACAGGGAACTGACCGTCACAGTGGGGCATCCCTGCATGGTTCTAATCGCAGCCAAGATCTGTGCTGCACAGAGGAGGCCAATCAAGCCGAGGTCATGTGGGGCATGAGGCTAGAAAATTTATTGTTTTCTGGCCTAAGGACAGAGTTGGCCTTGATGGTTATAGGCCCCTTCTCAGGTGGGCCTGGTCTCCACCCTGGACATCGTCTGAGTATCTGGGCTTATAACAAGCAAAGAGGCATGGACTACACATCACCACCCTGCACTAGGGACACTCAGGAGAGGGCTAGACTACCCAAGCTTTGGGCTGTCTCACAAAGGTTCCCAGAGCAGGGCCCTCTTGGGGTCAGAGATATTTTTTGTTTTGTCAACCCTGGCCAATAGGACAGGGGCCACAAGAAGGTGTCCTGCCTGGCCAAAGCACCACACATAGGAAATCTAAACTTCATACAAACATTTATTCTGTTTCTACCCATGGAGAGAGGCAGCAGCCCCCCGGGAAGACGGCCTTGGGGCTGGCTTGGTTCTGAGGCTGGAGAGTTCTGGTGGGCTGGGGTGAGTTCTGGAAGCCACCCCACAAGGCAGGGCAGACATCCAGGCCCATGGGACTGACTATGTGGGGTTCGGCCCCTGGATCCCAATGGCACCAGGGTTGAACTCCTCTGCTGAGGAGTTGTGCAGGTCAGCAGGTTTAAATTAAAAATTAATAAAAATAACAGTATAAAGTAAAAAAAGACAACCCCTGTCTCAAACCATGAGGGCTTGTCCTGTTGCCTGTGTTATATACAAAGGAGCGGAGGGAGGGCCAACTGCCTCGAGCAGCAGGACGGTGGGGGCTGACTGGGCAGCTGCAGGCTCAGGGACAGGAGCGGGGGGGGACACGTGGGACAGTGTAGGGCTCAGGGCTGCTCGGTCTCAGCCCCAGACCCAGCTCAGGGCCGCTGCAGACCTGGAGCCTGAGCCTGGGAAGCAATGGTCAGCTGTCATGTTTTATTACACAGTTTGAAAAGAGGCCATGGGGCATAGGGGCTAAGGGCAGCCAGGGCCGGAGGAAGAGAAGGGGCATGGTAGTGGTGGCAGCGGGTGGGGAGTCATCGCTTGGTCTTGGCGTCTTCTCGGATCTTCCAGATGACAAGGTGCATGCAGGCGCTAGCATCCTCACTGGAGCTGTGCCCATCCACTGCAGGGCAGACATGGCAAACACAGTCCTGACTTTCTGTATGTTCCTCCAGCCCCCACCCTGGACCCAGGCTCCTCACCATTGTCTTGGATGATCTGTCTGAGGTAGTCGGCCATGAGGTTCCGCAGGGAGCGCTTGTAGGGCAGGCCCAGGCGGTGTGGGAACAGCACTGACGTGTCCACCACCATGCCATGGATCACCTACAGGAGGAGGATGGGTAACAGGCAGGACCTGGTAGGCAGGGCCTCCCATCTATAGGCACAGAAGGCACAGATACCTTGAGGGCCAGCAGGTCACTCTCCAGGCTGTGTCCGATGAGGATGGTGTCAGCGCTGAACATGCTCAGCAAGACAGCCTGCACATCCCGCAGTGTGATACTTGTGTCTACAAGGTCGGCCTCTGTCACCCCCGAGAACCTGCAGAGGGCCGGATGTGAGAGGGGCGTCGGGCAGGGCAGGACAGAAGCAAGGCTGAGGTCCCGCGGGAGGCCGGGACACACCTGGTATTGTAGTCGACAACTTCATTGTCAGGCTTGACAAAGGTGTCATAAACGACCTGCATGTCTGTGTCCACGACTGTGACGCGGGTCAGCTCCAGGCCATATGTAGTGTAGGACTGCGGGCATGAGACGGGCACCAGATGCAGTTGGCTGCCCAGGCTCACCTCTCCCCTCTGTGGCTAGCCATGGCTGCTGCTCAGACCCCGTGACGACACCGGGAGGGCAAAGCAGCAGAGAGAGGCCTGGGCTGAGAAGACTGCCCCTCCCCCCAGGGCACTAGCCTGAGAGTGTAAGACAGCCATTGAGCTACGGCTTCGGCTTCCCTTCCTCACCTTCCCAGAGTGGACCCAGCAGCACACAGCACCCAGGTTCCTGAGACCCCAGACTCACCATCTCACAGTCGAGGGCAAAGACCCCTGCATGGGAATCTTCCGGTAGCTCCTTCTGGAAGGTACGCACAAAGCCCTCCAGGTTCTCCTTCCGGCCGTCCTGCACGTGTTGCTGGGGAACAGAGGAGTGAGCAGCAGGGCCGGCACAGGCCACACGCGACGCTTGGGGACTTCCCTGCCTTGGCTAGGCCTGGGACCAGGTGCCTGTGGAGGCGGGTGGGCCCAGTGTGCTCCTGACTGGAAGGGCTGAGTGGGGCCACATAACAAACCTGAACATAGCGCTCAGCTGTGTCCCTCAACCCCAGTGCAGAAGCTAAGAGCAGGGCGTGGCGACAGCAGGCCTTACCTTGGCGACCTGACAGCCCACAGAGCCGACTGCAGCGGAGCAACACATATACTGGGTCTCCCAGCCCCCAGCCACTGGGGAAAGAGAGAAATGGTGTTCAGGGCACCGGGCAGGGAACCTTGCCCGCCCAGTCAGGGACCAGGATTTAGGGAAGGGATCTGGCCAACAGTGTCTCAAGCTGATGCAGGCCCGGGGAAGGTCCCCCTTGGAGCCAAACAGAGCTGCTCTGGAGAGAAATCTAGATCACAGGAGGCCAGGGCCTTCCCACTGAAGTGGGGTAGGCAGGGCTGTCTGTGGCCCAGGGGCCTGGCCTCACCTCGGTTCCGCCGCAGTCGCCCCCAGTGGTAGTGACACTCCTCACTGCGCACACAGCGGCCCGAGGAGGACACAAGGTACTCGGTACCACAGCGACAGCAAATTCTGCAGGAGGCTGAGGGTGAGGACAGATGGACAGAGAGCGTGTGGGCGAGAGGCTGGCACCCAGCACCCCTGATGCCCCAACTTAGCGGGCAGCTCCCCACTCCATGTTCCTGGCTGTGGGCCCAACAGGAGGAGACTCACGGTCTTTGGGCTTCTTCTCCTCAGCCGTGAAGATGACGGCACCCCCCGGGCGCTCTGGGTGGGGGAAAGGGTAGCCATTCTCCTTGAGCTGCTCCTGGGTGAGCAGGTACCCCCTGAGACGGCTGTACAGGGCATTCCCTGTGGGGACACTGGGTGTCAGTGCTGCGGGACAGATGCATGCACACAGCTGTACATGGTATTCCCTGTGGGGACACTGGGTGTCAGTGCTGCAGGACAGATGCATGCACACAGCTGTACAGGGCATTCCCTGTGGGGGACACTGGGTGTCGGTGCTGCGGGGATAAGGGGACATGCGCACGCGCACATGCACACACTGCTGTACTGGACAGTCTCTTTAGGGGCACTGGCTGTCACTACTGCAGAGGAGGGACAAGATATGGGACAGGGCAGGGTCTGGACACACAGAGGGAGGTACAGGCCAGCAGAGGTGCCAACTCACCTTTCAGATCCTCCACCCGGGGGCTGCTGGGGCGGCTCAGTGAGAAACTGGTCTTGGCTGCCAATTTGCCCCCCAGTACCACCTCATGGGACACAACCCTGCGGCCACTGGCTTCTAGAAGGAAGTGCAGAGAAGGCAGGGGTGGGGTGGGTGAGCCAGCTGCACTCTCAGCCCTCAGTCACCTGACTGCTGTCTCCTAGCTAACACCCCATTGCATGTGCACTACCTTCTCCTGCCTAGAGTCCCTGCTGGGAAGGGAAGGCAGGACAAGTCACCCCAGGACTGAGCAGTTCCCCAGTCCATGCTCTGGGTGGACAGGACGGGCCCACTGTTCCTAATGGAAGGTGTGAGGCGGGGGCGCGCTGCAGTTACTCAGGAAGATAACTAATGGATTCTGAGGCTTTGAGTTGTCACTGCCTCCAAAGGCCACCCAGACCCTTCCAGTGGGCGGGGGAGGAGCTAGAGGAGGCTAGGGGCTGTACAGGCAAGATCACTGTGGTGACTGCCTTACGTGGCCTCTCGAGGGGACAAAATGAAACATCTTAACCCTCTCTCCTAGCAAAGGCAGTGCTCAACCACTCACTGTGAAGAGGCCACGGGCACCATTAGCGGAGGGCCTCCATGTGAGGGAGGGAGGGGCAGAGGGAACCTCAGGCAGCAACCTACATGTGAGGTACTGGGGACAGTCCCTGCTGCTGCAGCCCATGAGCCCCCAGGTCTGGGTAGGACCCTCCCCGCAGAGCTGCCACTCACTGCGGAGGCTGGGCACAGTGTTGGGGACCAAGCCCCTCAGCTTCTTAAGGGTGTTCACAGCCACATTCAGGTAAACGTTCTTGCTGGGACTGCGCTCATATGCCACCTTTTCCTCGCTCAGTGCCTGCATAGGACACAGCGGCACCAGGAGCCTGAGCAGAAGGTCAGCTAAACTGGGGTGACAGCAGGCAGGCTGCAGGACCAGGGTGAGCCCCACACAGATCTCTGCCCATGGACTCAGAGCACACTGGCAAGGAAGAACCTGCCGCCCACAAGGAAGTAGTACAGGCAGTCAGTTTGGACCGAGATGCCTGGATGAGAGCCAGGGAGACAAGCCCTTCCTGGCTTCAGCTCAAGGCCACAGTGCCCAGGGCCCCCATCCTGCCTGCTAAGGGAGTGTGCGCTCCAGGGCCCACCTTCTCAATGGCCTCCTGGCTGGACGGGCAGAACTTGAGGCACTCCTCGATGAACAGGTTGAGATAGCGCTGGCGGACCACGGTGGGGACCTTGCCGCCAAATTCTTTTGGGATAATGGGCTTCTTTAGACTCTGGAGGAAAGAGACCCAGGGGAGGGGGTCGGGGTGGGAGTGGGGTTAGGACACAGAGCTTCTATATAGGAAAGGGTTGTCCACAGCACGAGGCCAGCATGAACTCTAGAGGACAAGGCTGGGGATTACTTGGGTATTAGCACCTGCACAGTTTGCATGAACTCTGGTTCACACTCACTACTATGAAACAACACACTGCAAGGCCGACACAGAACCCTACTGGGGACAGCATGAACCAAGTACAGCCCTTGACCCCTCAGAGTGCGGCGATGAGATCAGTAGGCACCTGGGTGCACGGTACCTGGAGTGACGGGCTGTGGGCGATGCGCTTAGGGGTGACGGTGGTGGTGGTCTTGGATGCCATCCCTGACAACGTGCGTGTCTTCAGCGGCTGGCTGCCAGGGTCAGGGCCGTGGGACACCTGGCTGCTGCTGGTAGGTAGCGCCCTCTTGGCACCTATGGGGGCTGGTGGGGGACAGGGGACGTGAGCACAGGAGGACAGCAGGCCCATGACGGAGCTGCGGAGCATCAGGAAGCTGCGGTCGTTGAGTGTGAGCAGGATGCGCATCTCGCAGCGCAGTGGGGGCCGGGGCACCGGGCTTGGGGTGCGGAAGGACATGGGACTCTAGCTGCTCTGGAGCAAGTCCATGGAGGTAGGGAAGGGCAACACGGCTGTGGAGGCCGGCTCAGGCAATGCCACAGTCGGGACAGTCTGGCGAATGGCGGGGCGTGGTTGGGGCCTCTGCCGCATGTTCCAGTCCCCAACTCTGAGGCATTGACGTCTGAGGGGTAACCCTGGCTCCTAGGCACAGGACCAGAGGGCCTGGGATGCCCTGACCTGTTCATTGTGACAGGCTACCTGCCTGTCCCTGTAATGAGGTCACAAACCATACACAGTCTCCGCCCTGGCCCGGGGTGGTCAGGGATGCCCCCTGATTGTCCATGCAAGGGGTGTAGGGTGCCTGACCATCAGAGTCCCTGGGAGATGGGGAGGAGACACCAGGAACATCTGTCCCTAGTCGGGATTGTCTCTGGACAGGGCTCGGGGGCAAGACCAGGCCTCTGCTATCCCTCTGGAACCAACCCGAGGCTGCACTGGCCAAGAAGGGGCTCCACATGCGGGAGGAGGGTGCACCTACAGGGGTAATGCCTAGCCCTGTGAACAAGCTATAGCATGAGCACTGGAGCAGACCAAGGTGCATGTCTGGGGGACAAGGAGAGTCGCAGAACCAGAGCCGCCCCTAACAAGCCCTGCTGCGGCTGGGGCCAGGAGCTCCCCCCAGGCTGTGCCCTGGATATGAACAAGAACAGAGAATTCCCGGTACTGTAGCCCTGGGAAAGGAAGAGGAGGCCCAGGCCAGGCAGCTCTTCCTGACTGGGTCGCAGGTGCACGTAGTGACTAGTGAGACATGGTCCCTGGGAGCCGAAAGACTCGGCCTCGACGGCCTAGGCAGGATGTGTCCTCGAGGGCTATATACATGGTGACACCTCACTGTCCCTCCTGGATTGGGACCACGACTTGGCACAGATAAGACTACCCCAACCTGACCTTCAGAGCTGCTGCCCACTCCAAGTAGGCCCAGGCAAGTCCCACCAACCATGGCTCCAGTGTCCCAGGGCACTGGATCTGGGAGGAGGCAAGGAGGCTGCCATTCTGTCCCAACTGCACAGTAAGTCACCAAGGTCCCAGGAGGGCAGTGCAAGTATATCAGGAAAGTTCTCAGGGTGCTGCCTCCTCTTGTACCCCAGATGCTGGGGTTGGGGATATGAGAGGGTGGGGCCAGGACTTACCGGTGGCTAGGCGGGGGTTGGGTACGTGAGCAATCCTCCTCTTTTCCCCAGGGGCCGAGATATGCACAGAGGAGAGCCTGTCTGTTGGTTTCGGGGCACCCTGTAGCCAGCTAGCGGAGTCCCTCTGTGCCTGCTGTGCTCGCCGGTAGCACACCTCCTGAGCAGTGGGGGGCCGTGCTGGGGGAGCCACGGGAACCCTCCTTGGGACCTCTGTCTGAAAGAACACAGGTCCTGGAGCCCAGTTCTGAGTCCAGAGCACTCACGGCAGGCTGGATGAGGAGCAAGTCCCAGGGTGGGAGGACTCCCCCATCCCAGCCTCCCTTGGCTTCCAGAAGCCCTAGTCCCGAGGCCCCAGTGCCCAGCAGTGCAGGGCAGCAGTGGAGCCTATGACCTGACTGTGCCCGTCTCCTCAGACTAACCCTTCCTTGTTTGCATCTGGGACCCTGCCCCACCTCCTAGGGAGGCTCTAAGGATGAGTCCTGAGCGGTCGTGTTCCCCTAAGCGTGTCACCTCAGCCCTGTGCAGGCCTCTCCTGGGTCCTCGCTGCCTTCCAGCCACAGCTGAGGCAGCCTGGCCTCGCCCCACACCTCCCTACACCGTCCCCATGACCAAGTGAGGGACAACGGGACAGGCAGTGGACAGGACATGTTTCTCTACAGGACACCAGCTTACCAAAGGCCAGCAGCAGGGGGCCTGGGATCTAGACTGGGGTGGCAGGCCTTCTCTCTCCAGCTGCCTGCCCTTATCCCAAATCTGGGTCCTACCTCCTTGCCTTGCTTGCAGAGATGTGAGACCCTCCTCTTCTGCCCCGGGAACAAAGTGGTCAGGCCTGCATGCTCCTGATCCAAAGCCGCCTCCTTGGGGGTCTGAAAACACACATGCACTCCTCACTCTGGGTGCCTCCATGGGTCAGACTCCTGCCTTTCCACCCGGCCTCATGTCACCACCAGACCTCAGGCAGGATCCACACCCTGTGGCCCAAGGCCCACCCCAGCATCTGTCTTACAGGCTAGGACAGCAATTCTGTGAACAGGAGGACAAGTGGGCATGGCTCCTGCTGCTGCCCCACACCCAGCGCAGGATGATGGCTCAGATGTGGAGTGCCAGTCAAGGGCATCTTATAGGCCTGGTGCTGGAGGGAACTAACCAAGTCCATCTTTGTCTGTTCAGGGTGAGCGCCCCCTGGTGGCCAACATGGGGACATAGGACGAAGGACACCCAGATGGATCAAGGTTGGCCTGAGCAGGCAAGCCAGGGAGAAGGGGAGAAGTGGGACAGAGGCCTGAAAAGGAGCAAGAGTTGGGGGGTGGGTAAGAAAAGCCAAGGAGCTGGGGATAGGAAGTGTGAGGCAGGCTTGGGGCGGGAGGGCCCGGTACCCCTTTGCCGGTCAGTCTGAACGGTCAGTCGGACGCTGCCATGGGAAGCCGGCTGGGTGGGTAGAAAGCCAGCATCCTCGTTCTGGGCAGGGTGCAGGGGGGCAGCAGGCGGCCACCGAGGGTTCCTGAATTTTGGATGGAGTTAAGAGGCCGGTGCTGAAGGAGTGGCTTCCGCCTGGGTTGCAGAGGCTGGAGCTGGCTGGAGCTGGCTGGGGGATGGAGTGTCCCCTCGCAGGGCCCTCGCCTGCCGGGCCAGCGCCCTCACCTGCCGGGCCAGCCGGCCCTTGTCCTCTGCCTTCACACTGGTGGACTCATTGAAGATCCGCAGGCACTCCTCCATGGGGTCCGCATCGAAGTCCACCTCCTTCTCCAGGGCCGAGTAGTCCACATCCTCCTCTGCACACTGGCTGGCGCCCGAGGAGGAGGAGGAGGAGGAGGACAATGGGGAGGGTGGTGCGGGGGATGTGGGTGGCACGGCCTTGAGACGCTTGGGCACCTGCGTCTCCCCCAGGCCCAGGCTGGAGTCGGAGTCTGAATCTGAGTCTGAGCTGAGGTTGGGCAGGGTGGGGGGCCAGACCCGGAGTGTCCTGGCCCCCAGGCCTGAGTCCTCCTCCTCACTCTCATCCCCAAACAATTCAACGTGGCTAAGGGCCCGTTTCTTGAGCTTAGGGGTGTTCTGGGAGGCACTCTCATCCAGGGAGCGGGTCTTGCGTTCCATTAACTTCCCCGATGACGTCTTCCTAGCGCTGACACCTTTCCAGGCCACTGCCGGGTGAGGACCAGGCCCAGAGTCTTGGGGCTGCGGCCCTCCACTGGAGGGGCGACCTGGTCCCCCTTTTCCTGAGCTGGCTACTGTGGTGGTGTTGGATGGCTTTTTCTTGGTCCCTTCGGAGCCCTGGGTCTTGCCCCGAGGGCTGCCAGCCTGTGGCTTCTTCTTGTCTGCACACAGCTTCTCCTTCTCCCGGGGCCGTCTTGGGTCCTTGTCTTTTTTCTTGTCTTTTTTGCGGGCCTTGTCCTTGTGGCTGAGGCTGGCCAGTGTCCCACTTTTCTTCTTCTTGGCTTTGCCATCCTTGGGGACCCCAACATCTTGAGATGCCCTGGCTGGGGAGCCAAGCTTGGCCAAGGCCACTGTGTCCGCTGCTTTGGGAGGCTGCCCAAGGTCTTCCACATCATACTGCACAGCCATCTCCTTGGTGCCCCGCAGACTGCCCTCCTCGGAGGCACGTTTCCCAGGTGCCTTGCTTTCAGGGTCAGCTCCAGCCTTGGGGCTGCTGACATCAGCCTTTGGTGGGCTGGCCACATCATCTTCTGAGTCTGAGAACCTGGCCTCACAGCCACCAAAGGGGTCACAGGGCTTCTTAATGGCAGGTGTGTAGGGCTCAGCACCCCGGGAGCCTCGTGGTCGCTTGGTAGCTCTCTCATCCCTGGCACTGACCCTGCCAAGGTGCCGAGCTGAGTAGTTGGACAGTGGATCATACTCCAGATCAGTTGATGGCTTTGAGCTGTCCACTACGTACTTGCCACCAGACACAGGTCGGCCACAGCGGTGCGGCTGGCTCACAGCCTTGGGGACATACTCCAGGGCGCTGGTGCCTCCTCCAGCTCTGCTCTGAGCCCTCTCTGAAGGGGCCAGTGAGTACTTGTGGCCTGGCTCAGCAGGGGCAGCGAGTGGGGTGGGCTGGTAGCCTGCGTCTGGGCTCAGCAGGCTGCCTGGTGTATAGGTGAGGGCCAGAGAGAAGGTGTCATCATCATCCAGGCTCATGGCAGGGCTGCAGGGCACCAGGGCTGAAGACCCGGCGCCGTGCCCCCGTGCTGTCTCCAGGAGCTCCTGGTAGCGCCTCTGCTCCAGTTCCACCTCGCCACGCACAGCCTCGATGGCCTGGTTGACCAGCTCCAGCTCCAGCATGCCATCACCTTGGCCCAGAGTGCCATTCTCTCTCTGTGCAGGAGGCTGAGGCAGCTCTGGGTTGTATGGGTCATAGCCAAGCCCTGGAAAGGAAGAGAACATGGAATAACCACTGAGCCAGCCTGCCAGAGATGGGCAAGGTAAGAGAACCAGGTTACTGCACACCAGGCTTGGGCCCCCAGGACATCCCCACCATGACACCGTGATGCTGCTGTGTTGGGAATCACCTGCCCTATGGCAGGACCTGTGCAGAAGATGACAGAAGGGTGCCGGTGTGCGTGTGTGTGCATGTGCATGTGAGCTGGGTCTGGGTTGGGGTCTTTGCGAGCAGAGCACTGCCAAGGATGCACAGGCTTCACCCCAGCACCACATAGACCGGTCATGGTGGCTCACGCCCATCACCCAGCTCGAGGAAGGTACAGGCAGGAGGAGGGTCAGGAGTTAAAGGTAAGCCTTGGCTACATAGTGAGTTCAAAGCTAGCCTGGGCTACATGAGATCCTACGTCAAAAGGGGGTGCAGAGAAGCGAGGTTCCCAAGGACCTCTCGGCATGGCCTGGAGACCACGGTGGACACGCTACCCACAGGGCCTACCAGGAATTAACCCTACGGCTCAAGGCCCTGGCCGGCCCGCAGCGCTGCTCTCAGCCAAGTAGGTTTCACTTGGTTCACCGGCCAACTCAAGCTCCCGGGGCTCCACCTCCCCGGGCTCCACCTCCCCAGTGCCGTGGTCACAAGTGCACCCCACCGTGACCAGCTTTCTGGAGTGACCACCCTTCACTGAGCCCCTCATGCATTTTACATCTTCACAGAGGACCTGAAGGGCCAGAGACAGCAGAGTGAGGACCCCACTGCACTGCAGACGACCCAGCCGACACCCTAGCCCCACAGCAGGTGGCCAGTCCAGGACACCTCTGGCCTCCATGGGGGCCTGACTCACACAGCCCCCCCACTCACATATGAAAAGGAAGAACCTTTTTTTAAGCCTTAATAAAGCAACTATGTAGTTACACTAGTAAAAGCAAGAATTGTACAACCCAACTATGTATATCTGGAAGGGGTGGGGTCCAGATACATTATTGATATCCCCTCTCCGAGCACTGCCCCCAAGGGAAGCTTGGGGGGGCACCCAATTGAGCTGCAGGGTCAGGGAGGGTAGGTTGTTATAAACCAGTTGGCCTTCTCAAGAGCCCATGCAGTCCTGCAGAACGGTCACACATTCAGACATGCGCAGAAAGTTCACGAGGTGACCCCATGGCAGTTCCCTGTGGCTGCCTCCAACTGATGTCCTGTCCTGTCCCCAGAGCCTATGGCTGATGACCCTGAGCTGGGAACCATCCCTCATCAGCAGGGGCCTCGTGCCTCCACAAGGTGGTCCTCGGGGAAGTGGGACTGGGAATCATGGGAAGGGGCCTCGTGCATAGCAGGGTGAGGCAGGAGGACCCGGTGATGGCCAGGCCCAGGGTCAGCTGGAAAAAACAAGCTCCATCCAGGAGCAACACAGCACAATGAGGGGACACAGCAAGGGACTTCACACTGCAACCTGAGGAACAAAAGATGGGGTGCTCACTCTAAGCCTTGCCAAGAAAAGCAAGGGCTTGGGGACAAGAACCCAGCACACACTGGGACCTAGCCAGAGCCCACTGGCCTTGGAAGGGATTGGGAAAAACCAGAAAACAGGTGAGCTGCCTCCCTCTCACTAGTCCTTTAGTTATCACAGTGGTGTAGCCCTAGCTGGCCTGAATATGCAGCTAAGGATGACCTTGAACTTCTGATCCTTCTGCCTCCACCTCCTGGGTGCTGGAGTGGTACCAGGCTTGGCTGGGTTCTTAGAAAGTAACATTTCAATGATTAGAGGTAGTGGACCAGCCACACAGGAGGCTGAGGTAGGAGGATCAGAAGTTCAAGGACAGTTTAGGCCAGCAAGGCCCCATCTCAAAACAAAAAGGTTAAAAGTGGGTGGGGGTTCAGTAGCAAAGAACTTGCATAGCCCAAAGCCCCTGGGAGGGGGGGATGAGGAGAAGGGGTGGGTAAACTAGAAACTAAACCGTTCAGCCAGGGCTAAACTCAATGTGATGCCCAGGGCCTCCTGCAAGCAATGCCCTACTTAAGCCCAGTGAACGTGGGCAGGGAAGACACCCGGATGAGGGATACTCTGCCTGGCTTTGTTATTTGGAGAATGACTTCTTATTTTGCAAGTAGAGGTCAGAGGACAACTTGAGTCGGTCTTCTCCTTCCACCAAGTGGGTTCCAGAGCTTCAACTGGCTTAGTGCAAATGCTGAGACATCCCATGTTCATTGCATGGGCTGTGAGATGACCCACCCTCCACTTGGGGATACCACTGTATGGGCTGGGGCCCCAAACACAACAGAAGAGAAAGAAAGCTGAGCACCAGCATTTACCACTGCTTTCTGACTGTAGACTCAATGACCAGCTGCCTGCTCCCATACCTGCCCCATGCCTACTCTATGCCTGCCCCATACCTGCCCCATGCCTGCCCCAT
>PVIU01026065.1:0-22661 GCA_004026605.1 Ondatra zibethicus | reverse complement strand
CAGAACCTCCTGGAAGTTGGAAGCAAACAAGATCATCAAGCAAAAGTTGGAAGCCAGGGGGTGGGGATAGAGGTGGGAGGTAGGGGAGCAAGGGAAGGGGAGAGGGGGAAGGAGAAGGGAGAAGGACTGGGGAGAGCTTGGGGGTGTGGGAGGGTGAAGATGGAAGAAAGGTGGACATTGGAGAAGGGAATAAGATATCTACATTAAGAGAATCATTTTAGGGTTGGCAAGATACTTGGCCCTGGGGATCCCAGGTGTCCACGGGCATGTCCCCAGCTAGGTGCAGTTGAAGAGCAGAAGGTGGGAGAAGATGAGTTAGGAAGTTAGGACCATTAGGGGTTGGTCCACCTACTGAGACAGTGTGCCTGAACTAATGGGAGCGCACCAATAAAGCTGGACTGGGACTGAATGAGCATATGATCAAACCAGACTCTCTGAATGTGGCAGAGAAAGTTGGCAGATGGAGAACCCATCAACAATGACACCAGGACCTATCTCTTCTGCATGTATTATCTTTTTGAGAACCGAGTCTTTTTGAATGCACTCCTTCCTAGGCCGGGAGGGATGGGGGTGGGCCTTGGACTTCCAACAGGGCAGGGCACCATGCCCTTTTTCAAGGAAGAAGGGGGAGGGAGGAGGGGTGGGGAGGTAGTGGGAGGGGACCGGGAGAAGGGGAAGAAAGGTAAAAATTTTATTTCTTTAATTATGTTTTTGAATGGAAAAAATAAAACAATGTATGGAAAAGAAAAAGAAAAAGAAAATTAGTTGATCTTTTAAGAATGTAAATCTTGAGATAGACCTGGTGGCACAGGACTCTAATACTAACAATTCTGGCGCTTAATACAGAAAGATTAAAAAAAAAAAAAACAAACTAAGCCAGGTGGCGGTATTGGCATATGCCTTTAATCCCAGCACTTGGGAGGCAGAGACAGGCAGTTCTCTGTGAGTTTGAGGCCAGCCTGGTCTACAAGAGCTAGTTCCGAGACAGGCTTCAAAGCTACAGAGAAACCTTGTCTCGAAAAAAACAAAAACAAAAAATCACAAAGTTCTAATATTACATGTGTGAGGCCCTGACCTCAATCCCTAGAACCAAAAATATATAAAGATAAAATATTAACCTTGAGCCTGGAGATTCAAACCAGCATGTTATTGCTGACAGTTATTTGTTCAGTTACTGTTATCATTTATCTAGCATTATGGTCTCTATGACTGGAAATGCAAAGTTAACCTTTATTGTAAATAGTCTTCCTTTTTTTGTATAAGCATTAAATTAGTACAATTAGATGTCTATCAGTTGCCTTAGTTTCTTGTTCATTGTTGATATAAACATGAATAAATGAATATAGGCAAAGGTAACATTTCAGTTCCTAATTCTAGTCCATAATGAAAAGCTCCCAAGGTTCAGTGGAAGAGCAGAAGGTGGGAGAAGATGAGCAAGGAAGTCAGGACTGGGAGAAGCTTGTCCATCAACTGAGACAGTGTGCCTGATCTAATGGGAGCTCACCAAATCCAGCTGGACAAGGAATGAATGAGCATATGATCAAATCGGAATCTCTGAATGTGGCTGTCAATGGAGGCTGACTGAGAAGCCAATGATAATGGCACTGGGACCTACCTCTTCTGCATGTATTAGCTTTTTGGGAATCTAGTCTATATGGATGCACACCTTCCTAGGCAGGGATGGAGCGGGGAGGGCCTTGGGCTTCCCACAGGGCAGGGTACCCTGCCCCCTCTTAAGGAAGCATGGGGAGGGAGGAGGGTTACTGGGGGGGGCGGGAGAGGACTGGGAGAAGGGAAGGAAGTGTAAATTTTTTGAATGAAAAAATAAAAGAATATTTAAAAAAAAAGAAGTCAGGGCAGGTATCTGGAGACAGGAATTGATTCAGAGGCCATAGAATAACACTGCTTATGGTATTGCTCCTCATGGCTTCCTCAGTCTATCTTCTTATAGCATCCAGGACCACCAGCCCAATAATGGCATCATCTACAATGAACCGAACTTTCCCCCACTGAAATATCAAGCAAGAAAACTCACCACCTATTTGTCCAAGGTTAATTTGGTAGATGTATTTACTTAGCTTAGATTCCCTTTTTCAAAATGACTCTAGCTGTATCAAATTGACATAAAAGTAGCCAACACACCTCTGATTGTCGACACTCTCACACCTTCCCTTCCAGAAAGATAGTTTAATCCGAAGAATTACAGGGTTCAGTGGCCTCTCCTTTATGGTACATGGCATTGCTAGCTGCAGGCAGTTTACTAAATTTCTAGTAAAAGGCGTGATTTCCTTTCTGTTGAGTGGCCTAAATCCAATTAGACAAATGCTAGTTATTACCTGCAGACAAATACCATTATCACACAGTTAAGGATATCTTACATGATGATCACATTTGTGGTTCGTAAACATCACAATTGGGTAGGACTATTGCTACCTCACCCTCTTTAGTTTGCACAGTACCTTCTGTTACTATGAAAACTAAACCAAAGGAAGGGGACTTTCATATTAGATCCAGCTTAAATCTGAGTCTTATGTCCTAGCTATATAGTATTTTCTAAATAAAAATTAATCTTCACCCTCTAAGAGACTACAGTGGATCTTAAATGAGAACCTATTCCCACTGTTTTACTAAGTCGCCATATTCCTAAAACAACTATAAAATGTAGCCTTTTACCTACAGATAAACATAATTCTCACCCTTAATTAAAGAAGCTTGTCTTTACAGTAAATGAAGACCATTACAGAAAACTTTAACAGACCCAATGGAGAAATGAATTTATTATGGTAAATCAAGTACCAATGAATACACCTACAAAGCAAGACTCTCCCGAGAATGTCAAGAAAACATAGGGTAAAAGAGGTTTGAAATATTGCTTTTTTTTGCCCCCTCTGGCTTAACTTAACTTCCTCTTTTTCTTTCATTTTCTTATTAAGAATTTTTTAACACAATATTTTCTCATTTTTCATTGCTATCCCTGTTCCCACTCCCTTCCCTCCTCCAGCTTCCTCCATTTTCAATCCACTCCTCAGAAAGCAAAAGGCTTCCCGTAGGAAGTCAACAAAGTCTGACACTTAATTCTAGGCAAGACCAAGACCCTCCCCTGCCATGTCTAGGCTGAGCAAGGTACCTCTCCAAAAAGAATGTGCTCCTAGATGCCAGTTCAAGCACTACGGATAAATCGTGGTCCCACTGCCAGTGACCCAACAAACTCTCCAAGCCTCACAACTGTCCCCTATGCATATACTAAATTTGGAATGATACGGAGAAGAATAGCATAGTCCCTGCATAAGAATGAAAGATTGTTAAAAGCCACAATACCAGAGAGTCAGTTAAAAGACTGTCTCCTAGAAATTGTTGACTAAACAAGATCTATATAAAGGCAATATCAGTAGATAGACATGCTAAGGGGGGAAAATCACATGGAGTTTCCTGGTAACAAAATTACTGCCAGTTAATGACTGTTGAAAGGGTTATAATTGGGGGGATTATTCTCCTATTTGGTTATCAAATACAAAAATAGGTTATCAAATATAAATACACATAATAAAAAAAGCACTCAGCAAGTTACCTATTATGTATACATATTTAATATATACATATCTATCATCTATCTTTAACAATAATAATCAAAGTAAAAGAGACCATCAGTTAGATAGGAAGACTGGGTAAAGGGAGTTATTTGAGTAATGGAACATTAAAAGAATTGACTAGAAAAAGGTGAAGCCTGGGTTATGTAATTATATTTAAATTAAAAATAGTTTAAAAAATCTAAAGTAAATCAAAAAAGTATACTGTTTCCTGCTAATAGCTAGAAAGTAGAAATTTATCCATTCTAAGATGTTTTATTTGTTAAACAACTGAATAATGAGTAAAATTCACATTCACTGAATTGACAGTCTTATTGTGGAAAAAGTTTCAAAACAAAGCCCCTTGTGTAAGAATTCTGTTGAACTATGGAAAAATCTTTCTGGGGTCACATGACTCAAAATGGTTCTCAATATTCAATATTCTATGAATGCATCCAATCATCAGATGTATTTTTAATAGCGAATTTAGATTCTATGGAACTGTTTGTTCCTTTTAGTTTGCTTTGATCTGTAGGAGTGATACTCAAGATATTTCCAGGTCAATGTATTTTCAGGTTGCTTAAAGCTCCTGATAACCTTAATCATATATGTAAAATGGAACTTCTAATTATTCTTCTAATCTTATCAAATCTGGAGTCAGAGAGAGAGAGAAAGAGAGAGAGAGAGAGAGGGAGGGAGGGAGGGAGGGAGGGAGGGAGAGTATACTTTGACTTCCACTTGCTCATTTACTTATAATTTAACAATTATTTTATCATATATTTACTAAAAAATATTGTCATTATGTTTACCAGCAATACATGACTTAAAAATCGATGATATTCTCTAAAGGTTTGAAGGTAGGCATCCCTCTTTAAGGATTAGGACCCATCCACATCTGATTATCTGGCAACTAACTTGATTAATTGTAAATGTGATTCAGTCTCTTGTTGCCTAACTAGATCAAGTTGCTAGTTTGCCTTTCCTCATTGCAAGCAAAACATTTTAACATATTATTTATTTCACACCAGTCTGACAATAGGAGTAGTGTTATGAGAATTCTGAAATAACAAAAATAAAGGTGTCCCCCATTGGTAGTTTACATTCTGGAGGGAGAATGAAAACAAAATATTGCTGGTTTCAGTGTGATATAGTGTATTTGAAATGACAGTAGCCCACACAGTGCTGCAGAATGCAGAAGAGGATCATTTAAATCACGAAGGTACTTTTAGAGAAGACCAAGAACAGTCATGAGGTAAGACTTGAAGAAAGAACTATAAAGGTTAAAGAAAAATATGAGGTCGGCCCTTTTGTCAAAGGAAACTGTATGAATAAAAGAACAGAACTGTGAAAAAATACATTGTATGAGGCACTTTGTAAGAAATGTGTGCTGTAAAATAGCGAAATGAATCGGTATCTATAAAAGGCGCTCAATTCACCCGAAGAACTGATGAATCATGCTCATGAATTCAGACTTAATCATTTAGGTAATAGGAAGCAATTGGACACTTGAAAGTGTGGAATAAGTGACCTGGACAAACTCCGCTCCATAGCTAAGAGATTTGCTTCAGTGTGTAGGCTTAGTAAGTCATTGGCTGAAAAATATTAAGAACTTTGCTACCCACCAACTTTAGATTTCGTTTTTGTCAAAACATATAGTACATTGAAGAACAGTAAATTTTTAGATTTGTAGTCTGATAGAAAATCTTGATCATTAAGAATGTGGAATTAACAGGGCAAACAATAATTATAAGGTAGTCAGAATTCCAAAAAGAGAAATGGCGGGTTTGAAATTTACAAATGTGTGGGTGTGCTCCTGTGAGTAACCTGTCAGACCACCATGGGGATATTTTAGATTTAAATTTCACCATGTGCTTATGAAATCACTCTGTAGGCAGGCTAAGGGATAGCTTAGAACACTTCTGGATGGGTGGGTTAAGTCTACCATGCTTAAAGAGCAAAGATAAAATGAAGGGAGTGATAAAGTTGGGACAGAAAGAAAATCCAGGCAAAAGGCTCATAAGCAAATATCTTGCTTTTTTCCTTTCATGTCTATGAGTGTTTTGCCTGCATGTGTGTATGTGTACCACACGTAAGTCTTGTGCCCTTGGAGGTCAGAAAAGTGCATCAGATCCTTTGTAACTGGAATTTAGAATGCTTATTAACAACTGAGTGAGTTCTGAAAATAAAAATCAGATCTCCTACAAGAGCAGTGAGTACCCTTAAGTACCGAGACATATTACTAGCATCAGATATTTTCTTCTACCAAGCAAAATTGTATACACTCCATGCTAGAATGTGTTCAAAAGACACAGGCAGATAGGGGAACAGCATCTGGCCTCTTAATAGGGCCACTTTCATTTCCTTGGAAAAATAGCAGAGATGAAAAGGACTATTCAGGGACAAAAAAAAATAAACTTCTTTCATTTTTCTTGCACTTGTGTAAGGAAATCAGAAGGACCACAGGGTCTTATAAAATGCCCAACCAAAAGCCCCACCACCCAATTCAGAAATTCTCTCTCAAGGAAAGAACTCTATCAATTTTCTTTCTATCAAACTGTTTCTTTTACTTTTTCCACATTTTTGGCTTGTGTCTTTCTTGTCATTTCCTGCCTTACATGTTTCTTCGATAGCCAATTCTTTTCCTTTTTTCAGGAACCAACGACGTTGTCACCAGCATCCCATTACATGAGGGCTCTAGGAAATTATTAATTAACTTTGATAAAGAAGGTGATCCTAAGACATGCTGAAGATGAGAACAGGACCCGAGAAGAGACTGTCCTCTACTACTTTTCTCCACATTGAAGTCATACTGAAGGTGAGTACCATGTCTGGGGAAGTCAAATCTTGAAAGATTCTGAAAGTTTCATCCCAAGATTTATACAAGGAGTAGACAGTTGCCAGGGGAGGAGACTGAATCAGCCACACAGTTTTGTTTAGATTCTTCAAACCTATCAGCATCCTGCAGGCTGTGCAGACAGCTGCAGGATTATGATTCTGTGTACTCACAGGTGTTTGGTGGGCTTTGGAATTTTCAGATGTTTTTGAGTCATTTGTGGGTGTGGAATTAACTCCCCTCATCCATGCTACTTTTAGTAATCCCAAAGAAAACACGTTGCCTTTTAAAGACAGACTTCAGTACAAACAGTACTTTGCTCTGTCATGAGTTCCCTTTCTTGGGAAAGGTGTTGTACCTCACTGGGTAAAGTTGCTCTCACAAATCATAGCAAAAAGAATTTCCTTACCTTAATCATCTCATGTGCATTTAAAACACGTAATACTGGTTTTGCAATGGCACACAAAGCAATGACCATTTTTGTTTGGAACCACAATAATATATTGAAGGAACAAGTCTATGTGAAAAGACTCATTTCTCTTCAGTGCCTTATTCTTACCCAAGTCCTTTGAGGTGCAAATCTAAGGAATAAGAAGAACAAGAACCTTCCTTTGTCTATGCTAGTTATTTATTTGAGTTTCTTTGCACACATTGCTGTGCAAATCAACACTCAGAGAAAGGGTTTTTGTTGTTGTTATTTGTTTGTTTTTGAGATTTTGTTTGTAGATATAAGGGAGAAAGGAGGCAGAGGGAACATGGTTAGCAGACTTAACCTGACCATGAGAGGAGAGAGAGGGAGGGAAAGCAAGAGAGGACCTGCTGACCAAGAGTAGAGGTGAGGACTGTGTTTGCTTGTTTGTTTCACTTTGATTTTAGTTTTGTGTGACCCTATTCTTTGTGGTGATTATCACAAAAGTCACGTACATTGGTATAAATTGATTTCATAAGGACAAATTTAGTACCATTACTCAAATAAGAGTAGAATAATGTTATATGACTAAAACAGCAAAGAAAGATAACTATGGGGCCTTCAGAAAAGAGTTACACTGTGCTTAAACATCACAGAGTGATGCCCGCATTTCTGAGGAAACCTTTTCATTATTGAGTATTAGTTCTAGATTTGCTATTATATCCTAAGTGGAAAAGTTTTGCTTACTAGAATTGATTATGTCTGAGGAGTAGAATCATATGATGAGCTTTATAATCTGGCAGGTCACCGACCAGGGTTGTAGCACACTCAACAAATTTATGCTACTGTTTTCTGTATTTCATTGATGAAAATAGCTTTAATGTTCTTGGAGATGGGTGGATCGGAGGATATCCTGGCACCCTTGCTTTTTATCAATTGCTCCCAAACTTATCAACCTAGGTTTAATCTCTGGACCCATTTGTTATAAGGACAGAATCAACCCCACTAAATTGTGATCTGACCACCCTACACCACTAAAAAAATAAACAAACAAACAAATAAATCAATATTGAATAATTGAATAGAAAGGCCTTTTGGATCCATGTCCATATCATAAATAACAAATAATAATGTAAGCAAATTTAAATGAGATAGAATCTGGGTACACTTTTATAGCAATATGCCCATTTTGAACAACATGTAGAATGAGGATTTGAAACATGCTAAATATTGTCTAGAAAACTATAATTTGACATTTTGAAATTCTGATTTAAAATGTAGATTTACTTATATAATTTCCCACGGAAATACTGCCAAAATATACCTGACTGTGTAATGAGAGCTCTATGCCCCTCTTCAAGGGGTATCATGTTGTCATTGCGAGGGTCACCTCCAAATAAGGTGTGGATGTTTTAGTCAATAAAGAATGTGTCTCTATGTGGTTTATAAAACTTGAAATAAATATTGGTTACTTTCAATGAGTACAACACAAATTGAGGAAAAAATGTAAGGCTTTGAATTATTGTATGTGAAAATAATTCATTGGTAACACTAAGTATTCAGGGTTAAATAGTTCTTTACATGTTTCACAAAAATAGTGTGAACTTTATCCTGATAGCAGAATAAGTCCTGCATAAATAAGTCTGTGTACGGGTTGTGTGTGTGTGTGTGTGTGTGTGTGCTTCTGTGGTGTGCATGTGTGTATAATTTTATATTTAGTGTTCATGTATATTTATAAAATATATGTTTGTAGGTATACATATCTATAGGCTACAGGTATGTTTACATGCACACACACATATAATATAAAAATATTTTGGTTCATTATTCTGACCCCATCATTCTTGTCTCTTGTGTCTGGCTCCTGACAGACATCTCTTATTTAGTGTTGTCCCTAACTCAGCTGAGAAGGGAATTTGAAAGCAAGCACATTTGGGTTACTGAACCAAAAGCGCACCACTTTCTATTATTTGATGGTTGTCCTCATTTATATAAGGGAAAAGAAGGTGAGAAGGGTATTGTAATTGCTAATGGAAAGTCCACTAACATTCTCTTAACCACAGATTCTGGTAAAGTAATCCCCTTAAATGCTGTTGCTGTGTTGAACTCTGTTTCACACTTCTGCACTTGGACATGGAGTATCTGTTTCCTAGCAACAGTCGTCAGTTTTATGTCACTTGACTAGTTCTCAATTTAATGACCTCCACTGAGGTTTCTGCTTCAGACAGTTTAAGACAAGGTTTTGGAATGGGAAGGCATAGTTAATCTTCTTTTGTCATTTGCGGATGCACTTACACAATAAAATCACCATCTTCTGGGTATGTCTGGTTAGATTTAAGAAAGGGCCTCGGGGAATCTTGCTCTTTACACATCTCACTCTTCTTACCAATTTTGCTTCTGATTTCTGAGCTTTACTTACACTAACAAGCATTTTGTTAATAATACAGGTCTGTCATGCATAACTTGCTCTTTCTCAGCTATTACACTCTCAGCCATCCTTGAATCTGGGACAGAGACACAAATTTGACTTACTGCTATGAGAGTCTACTCCTCCTAAATTTATCTTTATTATATCATATAGATGTTTCTATCAAAAGAGAAAAGTGCTGACAACCTACTTCATAAGCATGGATTTTCCAGCTCAGGTACTGGAATGCACAGTACTCTTACAGCTGTGATTCATTGTATAGATAACAAGTTGCTTTTTTTTTTTTTGGTAACAAGAATGGCTACTTCTTCACTTTATTATTATTATTTTTGTCTCTCAAATTACTTATGCCTATACAGGTCTATACCTAGAGTCTGCCAGTTGGTCATGGCACTTTTCAATAATATATCTTATTAGGCTATGTATCAATGGATAATAATTAGCCTTAATAATCAAAACAATATTGTTCATCACTGGGTTTTATATTTCAACTGCTATAACAAAATATCATGAATGTATTGTAGCTTCTGAATCACAAATACCTATTTCTTGCTTTCTGGGGGCCTAGAGATCCAGCTTGTTCAGTGACCAGTGAAAGCTGAGTCATGGAAAATCAGTCAGTGACTTCCCACTTTGCCTTGTTCGCCTTCTTTATAACATCAGTAATCTCACTGATACGTCTTATGCACTAAAATTTTCTACACTAAATTTCCCAAGGTAGTCACCCAACAAAGCTGTTCTAAAGTTACAACTCATGAGTTATAAAAAGACATAAAGATTGAAACCAGAAAAATTCACCATTCTAGCCAGGCGGTGGTGGTACACGCCTTTAATCCCAGCATTCGGGAGGCAGAGGCAGGCTGATCTCTGCGAGTTTGAGGCCATCCTGGTCTTCAAGAGCTAGTTTCAGGACAGGTTTCAAAAGCTACAGAGAAACCCTGTCTCAAAAACCAAAAAAAAAACCACCACTATTATACATGTTTATTAGGCATATTTGAGTTTTAACATGCATATGTGTGTGTGTGTGCGTGTGCATGTATGTGTGTGTTTACAATTACTACATATTTCAGGATGCTCAGTTTTTCTTCATTTTAATTTTTTTCAGGTACATGTTAAGTATTTATAAGATGAAATAAAATATAGTAAAGGAATGACAGAGAACATTTCCAAAGGATATTACCAGAAAACATTATTAACACTAATTCAAACCTTATGTTCTGTAACAAGGACCACAGAAAACAAATATAGTGTGTATTTGCTTATAGGTGGACGTTATCTATCAAATCCTTGATAAGCAGGCTACAATCCATGTAACCACAGGGGTTAGGAATAGAGTAAGATATATGGAATACGGGAAGAATCTCCCTCAGGAGGAGAACTAGTCTAGAAAGTTAAGGATGGGCAGGGAGGGGGTACTGGAACAGGAGGATCAAACAGTGAAGGGAGGGGAAGTGGGGTGAGGAAAGGGGTGTACAGAAGGGCAGTTAGTACATGCCATCTGAAGGGCCATATGGAAACTGAACGCAAAAGAAGATTCCTAACATATAAACTGTTGGTGAATATTATTTTAAGGTGTGTGGCTTTTGTTTATCCTGCATTTGTTTAATTCTGTGAAGCTGAGTTACTGTGTCTGTGCAAAACACCTGATGGTCCTGATAAAGAGCTGAATAGCCAATAGCAAGACAGAAGCAAGGATAGCCGGGGCTGGCAGGCAAAGAGTATAAATAGAAGGAGATATCAAGAGAGGAGGAACAATGAGAGAACAAGAAAAGGAGGACATCATGGATCAGTCGCCCAACCACATAGCCACCCAGTCACCCAGCCACACAATCATCCAAGGAGACGGAAGTAAAGAAGGTATACAGAAACAGAGAAAGATAAAACCCCAGAGGCCAAAGGTAGTGTGGATAATTTAGGTTAAGAAAAGCTGACAAGAAACAAGCCAAGCTAAGACTGGACATGCAAACTAAGAATAAGGGCCTGTGTGTGATTTATTTGGGAACTTGGTGGTGCCCCCTCTCAAAAAGCCAAAAAAGTAAAACATCATAAAGCAATAAACATATATGAAGGGGATAATAATGGAATCAGTAAATAGCAGTGGAGACAACACCTCACCTGAACATCTCTTGTCACCAAATGTAGCCTCCTGTTCCAGGAATGGAATAGGTTGCAGACAACTGAGTTTCTGGCCAGCTCTACAAGCTGACACAAGACCCAGTAGCTACACGACCCATTGAATACATAAAAGTCCGATTGTTGCCTATGTATAGGTTTCGCACCTATGGACTAGAGTTCATGGTTCTAAAGGTACTCGACATGTTACTAACGAAAAAGGTAAACTCAACCCAGCTAAAAAACTCTTCCATCTATAATGGTTACCTGCCTGTAATGTGCACTACTATAAATGTGATACAAATTTTTGAGTAAGCAACAAATATCTGATCGTGTTTAAGGCTTAGTCCATGAGATGGAACCCATCCCTAACACTGCTAGATAGCCAAGATCCTGAGACTAGATGGGTCAAGAACCTAGGAGCAAAAACCAATACCCTGCTCTGTTATATACAAAAAGGACTCACAATGATATTCTGCTCTTTTAATATATTGGTTCTTGCTTAGCTATAATCAAAGATATTTTCTCTTACAGTAGAAGGGAACAAATACAGAAACTCACAACTGGAAACTGAATGAAGAGTGATAGACTTGGAACACTCCTAAATAGGGTATCACAATCAAATCCTACCATCGGTGTTCAGGGACTTATACAGAAGAGGAGTCATAATGATGGTAAGGACCAGAGAGGATGGAATACACTAAAGAAACAGCTTCCTCTAAAAACACAGCAGGGCTGACACGTGTGAAGTGAGAGAAACTGTAGTAACATGCCTAGAGCCAGCACCAGTCTGGACCAGATGGGTTCCCAGCACCAAGAGGGAAAGGAACACGGACATGAGCCTCATCCCTAACCTCAAACCTATCTCCTATTGATAACCTCTCTCAAATCAAAGTTCATTTTCTCCAACAGAGCCTCACTTGAGATGCAAACTGCTCTTAGGGTAGGACCCAGGCCCAGCAGGATGCTCAATTTTTCAATTTCGAAATCAATCCTGCCTTCAATACAGTATTAAGAGAAGCTGTTTTTATTTCTGTTGCAAATATGATGTTAACGTGCAGCAGTCTTTTCTGCAACTCCTCATTTTCCTTCAAGTATAAAATATATGGAAAATAAATTGGTAAAATGAGGGAAAGTGACAGGGACAGGACAGGGAAAGAGAGAGCACTCAGGGTGAAAGAAATGCACGGGACTGGAGCCTGAAACATACAGACCTGAGGGAGAAAGAAGGCACCGGGGAGTCAGCATGGTGAGGATGGTGAGGGAATAGCAGTATGTGAGAAAACATTTTAAGAAATAAGTTTTGGGCCTGGGAAGATGTCTCAGTTGATAAGATTACTTGCTGTGAAATCAAGAAAGAGAGGGAGATGGCGGAGAAAGATGCACATTGAGGTTGACCTTGTTCTCTATATCCCATCCAATGATAACCAAGAGAAATTTGGGAATTAAATACAACACAAATTCAAGGATAAGGTGCCATATTCAAGTCTCTCTCTTTTTTTAATTTACCAATTATAGGCAAGAGCTTGAAGCAACGATAATGTCATTCCATATCTAGACCCTACTGAGTTACCTTTTTCTCCAAATTTCATGTCCAAATACTGAAAACAACACTCTTAACACCTTTCGGTTTTGATTCAGCTGATGTGTAAAGACACCTCCCTGAAGCACTCTATACCATATCTGAAGGGTGTGAATTACTGAGATATTGTCCACTGCTCCACCTTTTATAAATCAACTGCTGATTCACTCGACAAAGATGGTGTCATATTTGCTAGAAAAAAACTGTTTTTAAAAGTGACATTTTAAAAAATTAAAGTCTATTCAGTTCTATGTTAGTATCAGAGACAATGCAGAAAGATGCTTTTTAAATAATACCTAAAATAACTCTTGAAAACAATCTCTCCAAATATTGTAGCTGACAGATTCATTTAATTAGCATTCACAGTTGACTGAAACTCCATTTTCCTTTAACTTTTCTTCCTCACTTGACCACAGCTTGAGCATAATATTACTAGTATGAATATATGCAAGGATGAGTGTATCATCCAATTGTGTATATTCCTGCATTTGTTTTAACACAATTCCCATGTTTAAAATCTCCTAACTCCTGTGTGTGTCTGTGAGTGAATGTGGGAATGTGCCCATCAAAATTTTGCGTGCTGAGCTCCAAGGATGACCTTAGATGCGGGGTCTCAACTTTCACCTTGTTACAAACAGAGCCTGTTAGTGAGTTGCTGTGTATGTCGTATTTTCTGGCCTCCTGGAGCTTTCAAGATTTTCCTGTCTCTATCTATCATCCAACAATAGAATTACAGAGGTTGCCACTCTGCTTGACTCTACTGGTTTCTGGGGATATGAATGTATCTTCACATTTATACAGCATGCATTTTACTAAGAGAAATATATGCAGGATATTTTAGTAAGAGGTTTAGAAAATATTTTAATTAATAGATATGCTGGCCATAAATTTAAATATTAGCAACATACCAATAAAGGTAAATTAGAAT
This sequence comes from Ondatra zibethicus, assembly GCA_004026605.1. Taxonomy (NCBI): domain Eukaryota; kingdom Metazoa; phylum Chordata; class Mammalia; order Rodentia; family Cricetidae; genus Ondatra; species Ondatra zibethicus. The sequence continues at coordinate 8,803 of PVIU01026065.1, read as the reverse complement.
ACAATACTTAGTAAATATGAATAAATATAATATCATCTATCAATCTCATGCTTAATACTTTATATAAAATGAGTTCTACATGTTTTGTTACAATTATTTTGAATTGCAAATCATGGAAAATGTTGTTACATGGAAAACAACACAAGGTTCTTCCATGTTATTATTACTCAAAAGTTGTTTGTTGAAACAAGATTTCATCTTAAGACAAACTTGCTTTTTCTTTGGTGTTTTGATTTGACTACCCTACAACTCACTCTGTAGACCAGGCTGGCCTTAAACTCATGGAGATCCACCAGTCTCTGCCTCTATTATACTGGGATTAAAGGTGTATTCTCCACTACCTATCTCCAAAGACTGGCTTTTTACCAAATATTTTTTCTTCATCTCCGGTTGTATAGTCATTGTACGTGACTATAATTTTTGTAACACTATTTGAATTTCTTTCAGTCTAGGTACTAGCCAAGAATTATGAGTGAAAATTATATTCACTGCATTACAAAATTGTTACTACCCACTATTATGCTTTGAAGATATATGTTAATGATGTCAGAGAGTGAGAAAATGGGAGCCATGTATCTCCAGTGTAGGTCCAGTAACCTTCCCATGAGGAGATTTGTCCTTATTTAGTTAGACATCTGAGAGAGGCATATCATTTTAATTGTTTTGAATCATTGTTGTAGTTTTGCTATCCTAAATATTGTTGACACAGTCTTTATCATCAGTCATGAGAATATCACTGTTGACTAGAGAGGGAGAAAAGGGCCATTGTCCTAAAATAATCCCTAATCAAATATAATAAATAAATCAATAATAAAAGTAAATAAAAAGCACCCTCTAACTGCTCTTCAATATATATGTTGCATGGTGAGTGAATACAATTCCTGAAATTCTCCTTACATGTGGAGATAAACATATAATTTTTTGTTTCTAAATAAGAATTATTATGTGGATGCATAGTTACTAGATTCCTATAAATGCTCTAACATGCAGGATAATTTGTATGGCTTACAATAAATTTATTCTTTCAGGAAATGGACAAGTAGGCAAGAATTAAAGCATATACAATACTCACTCTCTTAAGACTCTAAGGAAATATGTATGTGCTTTTGCCTCCTCATCTCCTTATGGTTGGTAGTCACATTGTCTTCTGCGAACTATACATGTACAAATTCTACTCTAACTGTGCATAGTCTTAGCCAGATATTTGTGTGTTAGTTATTCCAAGTTTCTCTCTTTTTCCAAAGATAGTTTTTAAGCTGGAGTTGTGGTAACATTGAATCAAGTATGAGTCCCTTACAGTTGATTAAAGAAACATAGATGTGTTTTCTATTAAAAAAATTCCAAAATTGAAGACAGAAATGAAATTAAAAAATACAACTAATTACAAAATAAATGTCCAATATTCTTTGTATAAATTTATAAATGAAAGTTGTATACTAAAATATCAAATCAGATATTATGTCTGATATGATCTCTCCATTTTTCATTCATTAGGTACATTTTCAGATTCAAGATTGAGTTACTTAATATCTTGATTTTAACTTTAATTTTCAATTTGTTATTTATATTTGATAAGAGCTTTAAAATATTCTTAAAATCTTAAATTATTAAAAGTATCAAAACATTAAAACTATATTTACTGTGGTATGAACTAATAACACTTTATAAGATAAAATTAAAAATGTCAATAACCAGTGTGGTGATTTAAAATAAAATATGGTGACCATTTTGACGGAGGTGTGTATCTGAAGGTGGAATTTGATGTTCCCAAAATCCACACTAGTCCCAGCATTCCCAGTTTCCCACACTGACTCTTTGTTCTAAATATATGAGTTTTTAACTACTATTTTAGTACTTTGTCTTCCTGCTGGCTGCCTGCTATCATAGTCATGGATTCACCCTCTGAAACAATAAGTAAGTTCTTGATGCAATGCTTTCTTTGATAAGGTGCCTTGGTCATGCTCTATTGTCTTGTTAATAAAAAGTGACCAAGACAACTAAGAAACCAATAAACAACAACAACAACAAAAATGTCATTTAAAACTTCTTTTTCTGCCAGGCAATGGTGGCACATGCCTTTAATCCCAGGACTCGGGAGGCAGAGGCAGGCAGATCTCTGTGAGTTCAAGGCCAGCCTGGTCTACAAGAGCTAGTTCCAGGACAGGCTCCAAAGCCACAGACAAATCCTGTCTTTAAAAACAAACAAACAAAAATAAAATAAAACTTCTTTTTCTGAACTAAGCATTTGGTCTTGCTTAACAGACTTCAAAATATGTTGATCTAAAAAGATACTTGCCATTTGCTATTCCTCCAGAATCTCTTGTCTCTATGCAGTATAAATATGCATATTATATACTGTAAATCATATCTCAGGAACTGACACTGGAGCTTTGGAGTGAAGTCACATAAATGAAGTATAGTTATATCAATGGAGACAGAATAAATTCATTCTGCACACATTGAGTCAGCATATACTATGTGCCATGACATGGGTTAAGCTCCAAGGATAAAATGTTAAATTAATTCTTCTGTTGTGCACAGAAGTCCCGCTTTCTATTTTTGAATTGATATATCCTATCAAAATATGTATTTCTGATAATAGCTAAAACTATCTTTACTATGATTGAGGCTCCTTAGCTTTCCAACTATACATTCTTAAGCAAGAACACCACCATAAATGAACAGAAAAATATTTGAGATTGTTTTGTATCTCAATGTTATGGTACTTGATTGGATTTTTTTTTGCATGTGGTTATAATGTAGCTTGAGCATAATTATCTATTTTGAAGTGTAAGCCATCATTAAAATTAATTCTAAATTTCCTTGCTTCACAGGTAATTCACAGGCCCAGTAGCAATTGTTCACAAGTGGGCACTCTGACCAGTGTTGCTACCGGAAAGTTATGTATGGAGTTGTAGGGTTGCAGCGTTTCTTTCAGTCATCAACTCTTGGTTGCCTTTTCATGTCACAACTGCTTTGAATCACCAATACCCCTGTAATTTGTTCTTCAAACAGTCTTGTAACTAACCTCAGTAAACTCATGGGCCAACTAAGCTATACTTCGGGGGACTCATTTATTGTATATGTCACACAATTTCTGTCTTGAAGGAGGAGACTTTGTTCATGGTCCTTTAGGAAAATAACAGAAGAACTGTACGATATCTCCAGGAAATATGGCAAAGTCAGGTCTGCTGCCTTTATCAGGAGACAAAACAGGCCCAACAGAAGGAAAGATTCACTAATACACAAGAAATAGCTTGTGCCACTGCCAAAAGCTGTAGCAATTAGTTAAACTGAGTCATTTATTTCAGAAGTTTCTGTTTCATAAAACTGCAAAAGTAACTGTTAAATATTTACAAGGATAATTATTGTCTGATTTTTCTAATTTAACTTTTCTTGCATGGTTTGTTAACAAAAAACATGGCATGTTATCTGAAAAATGAGAAGTCAAATTAGATGGTTATAGGATACAGCCTTAGGAAACACAGCAATACTAATTGCAAACACATTAAGAAAATTTCCTTTATTACCATAAATTTTCAAATCTTCCTCAATTGATTAGATATAATTCTATTACAGTGAAAGCAACTATTGGGGTGGAAATTAATAGCACACCTAGAAAGGGGTGCAGACAATACAGACACAGGCAGCCCTTTACTATTCCCCATAAGTCCTACCGTCTCACTCCAGAGGGTGTACTTCCTTTCTGCTTTTACTTCATCACCTGAGCAAATGACTACTTGCTTACTCTATCTGTACCTCCATGTGAATTCTTTCTTTGGGGAGTATACTAAACAATTTTTAACAAATAAAATTATGTAGATCAAACGTAAAGTGGAAGTTTACTTTATTACAGCCATGTATGTGTAATAAATGCTAATTGGAAAATTTGAAACAAAATGTAGTTCAAAACAGAGATAGAACAGAGGGAAGAAGAAGGGAGACAGAGATTGGGGAGGAGAAGTGGAGAAGAGAAGGGGAGAGAGGAGCACAAGCATAAAATAGAGTTTGCCAAATAGAGTTTGAAATATATTAGACATCAGCATTCTCATGTCATGTTTGATGGTTAATTTTGATTGTCAAATTCATAGTGTTTAGTATTAAAACGAAGTTTTGGGTGTGTCAGTGAAGAATTTTCAAGATTAAGTAAATTAAATATAGAAGACCGCATCCTTAAAATGGGCAGCACCATCCTGTGGGCTAAATTAAAAGAAGAATGTATTCTGAACATTGGCATTCATGGTTGACTTTTCTGACTGTAAATGCAATGCTAAAAGCTGCCCTGTGTCCCCTCTACCATGTTCTCTGGCCATCACAGGTGTATTCCCTAAAACTGTAAACTAAAGTGAACCATTCCTCTTTATAATATTTTTGTCAGCAATAAAAGAAGTTACTGCACCATTCTAAATGGAAATATCTCTATGAATTCTACAACACAGATCCATTGGAGATGCCAAAAAAGAGACAGAATTTATTAAAGTTACTATTTTCCCTGCAAATACAAGGTTTGAGGAAATAAATACTACAAAGTTCATACTTACTACATTAAACAAAATTTCTGACTCAAACAGCTAGATGTAGCATTATAAATTGTAAATTTATTGTGATTCTGGAAAATATTCTGCTGTCCATCTCATATAACTCAAAATTCTCATGATTATTCTATAATGTTCCTGGATCATATCCTTCTTCTATGCATGAACATTTGATTTATTTACTGTCTGCTATTTCTTCCTTCTGTCCCCAAAAAAGATTAAAACAAAGACAAAAACAATGAAACGTGGCAAAATCAATAACTGCATTTAAAGCATGCACAGTACATATTTTGAACTTAGTAAGTAAAATCCCAACCTTGATCTGACATCATATACTTATGTGACTTATATATGAAGTTAGTAGTCACTCTATGTTGCAGATATTAATTCTATCTTTCAAGAAACCATGACAACTTTCTAACCACTTGACCATATACTGTGATACCTAGATATATATACCTGATAATTAAACTGGTTGCTGAGACTCCGTCTTGTTTTAAAGTGTGAAAATCATGTTCAACATTATATTTCTGAAAACTTTAAAACTGATTTCAAAGGAAAAAAATGTTTCAAAAGTGAAGTACATAAAACCAACTTGTAGCAAGGGTAAGACACATGCTTCAGGCAGGGAAGCTGGCTATTGGCTCAGAGGAGGAGAGCAGGCTCTAGACCTCCCCTAGGCATGAGAGCGGAACTGACCCTGCTGGCAGGGACATGGGTGAGATGACCCTGAGCACAGGAAAGGTGGAGAACTGACCTCACTACTTGTTGACCCTCACCAACTGAAGTAGGTGGGAGAGCTGGTCCCTGGGTCATGAGAATCTCTCGAGTGCTGGCCCTGCCCTTCACCAGCTGCAGCACTTACAGCTGTGGCCTTGGTGGTGTGGGTGCCTTAAAGAGTTTCCCCTGGTGCCAAAATGCGACAGCTGGGCAGCTGACCAACCCAGCTACCACCCAGGCCCAAAACCAGGGCTGTGAGTTGATCCACGCCAACATTCACAACAGCTATGAACTTCTGGAGCACATGAAGAGGTCCTAACTTGTTCAAAACATCTATCCTTAATCAAGAGCAATATTTATAGTAAACTGAAAAGTCAGAGCAGATTCCTCGATCATTTGTAGAATTTCACTTCTACTTAGATTTCCAAATATCTACAATTTTGCAAATGACATGCATAGGGACCTGAATCCCTACCAAAAAGAAAGACATTTGGTGAAATTACTTTCATTTGAGAACTGGTTGGCTTTCTTGTAATATTTATTCATATTGAAAACAAGCATGGGATATGGTCAAACAAACCTGGGAAACATCACTTCTCCTTATAGAAATTTTATCTGTGAGGAGGAGTCTAAGTTAATATAAATATCATGAAAGAAGGTAGTTTCTGACAGGCACAGCTGTCTAAGCCATGGGCCTGGCACTCGGGATGAAGCAGCAGGCAGATCGGGAGATCCTTTACCTCATAGCAAACAAGGATGCAGCAGGGATAAAGGAGATTCTGACTCAAAATCTCAAAAAAACCATGATGTGGCATTCCCTCCTGTATGCTGTGAAGACCATAATACACTATAATAAAGAAATTGTGTTGGGCCTATGCAGAGCAGAACAGAGGCAGGTGGGGAAAACTAAACTGAATGCTGGGAGAAAGAAGGGAGATGCCATGAAGCTGCTGCTGGGAACAGGAATGCTGAAACCTTGCCGGCAAGCCATAGCCATGTGGCGATACACAGATTAATAGAAATGGGTTAAATTAAGATGTAAGAGCCAATAAGAAGCTAGAACTAATGGGCTAAGCAAAGCAGTGATTTAATTAAGACAGTTTCTGGGGGGGTTATTTCTAGTCTGGGCAGCTGGGAATGAACAAGTGGGTTCCCACAACAAAACCAGACCAGATAAAAAGTGTCTTATTTTTAGAATAAACAACAACAAAATTGGTAACAAACATTCAATTTATATTATAATAGAGGTAATTATGAATTTTAACTCATTTTGGGAAAATTAGTTTACCACTCAAACTTTAACATATTTAGATCCTTTTAAGAAATCAGGGTCATTATAACAAAGTATAGCATTAAGTCATGACTATATTTGTTCTTACATTCTTTAAAACATAATTAATATATTTCAAACATACATATGTATGTATATATCTCTCTATATATTTAATATACATTATGGTGAGAAAATGCACCTATTTTTCATCTCTTAAGCTAAAAATAATGTAAATATTGCATACAAGGTTTTCTTTAATTTTCCACTTCTCTTATTTATTCAAAATTCCTAAGAGAACAATTTAATGGAGAATATTTTTGTTATTTGTTTTGTTTCTTTAGTTGTATTTTAATATTATACTTTAGCTTTAAGCATTTAAGTCTATAGACATTGCCTCCATGACTTACAGCCCCTGGTGAAGTGTTTAAAATTTACAGCCATTTAAGAAATTTACAACAATATGATGGTTTGTCAACTTGTCTTTTTCAAAGCAGTATATAGATTTCATAATTATTATCTAATTATAATTTTATTTAAAATAAGTTAGGATTTCCTTTGAAATTTCTTCCTTTTATATTTCCTTGTATGAAAAATAAGTTTTATGGTGGTTAGGAAATAATATTAAGAGTTTTAATATACTGTATTGCTAAGAGTCTAAAATTTAGGTTACAATATTAAATATTTACCTTGACTGAACTATATTAGTTACTTTTCACAGTAATAGTGCCAATTACTTCATATAAAAGAAACCAGGAAAAGGCTGATTGTGTCTAACAGTTTGTGGAGGTGCAGCCATAATGTCGGTTACATCACAGAACCAGGAAAAAGGCTGATTGTGTCTAACAGTTTGTGGAGATGCAGCCATAATGTTGGTGACATCACAGAACCAGGAAAAAGGCTGATTGTGTCTAACAGTTTGTGGAGATGCAGCCATAATATTGGTGACATCACAGAACCTGGAGCTTGAAGCTGGCCACTGCTCTCTGCTTCAAACAGTAAACCTGATTACTAGTGCTACCCAAGCTTCCTCCTATTCCCTCTCTTGTTTAGTCTTAGTTCCTGGGAATTGCAAAGAGCTTGGATAGCTCTCTCGCTCTTGGATTCTCTCTCTTCTGTTTATTCTCAGTCCGTGAGAGGCTGTGACACACGTGTAGGGTGTGACTTCATTCCTCAGTGTGACCTCTCTGGAAACACCTCACACAGATCTTCATAAGTGTCTCTTAGGTCCCAGCTTCTTAAACTATAGGCTGCAATCCCCACATTACTTAATAGCAGGGACTGTTCAAAGTTGCACATCAATAAGATGTTATGGAATATACAATGACCAAAACTTAATTCAAAATTTAGTGCATAATGATCTAAGGTATTTCTGGGAGCACGCACCCATGTTGGGTCATTTGAGTTCACTGCATTCTTGCTTCTGAACACACAATATATGCATTTTGCAGTGTACAAGTTGCCATGTCACTACCTGCTTCCTGAGACACCTAGCCCATATTGACCTCTGTTGCATGTTATTAGCTGTGGTGATAATTGTTGTATATTTAGACACAAGGATAATTCCACTTATGTTACTATGCATTCAGTCCTTAGTAGTTTCAAATTGACGTATTTTAAAACAATGCTCACTTTTAAAAAATTGTTGTTTGGATGTCTTACTACGGTTGCATAAGTGGAATCATTCAATTCATTTGCTTGGGGCTAGGCCAGAAATTCAAAAAAATTCTGGAAATGGCCTAAAGTATATATGCTGTTATAATACATAATTATGCAAATAAACAATCTTAGCATTAACAGTTATCGAATAAATGCCATGAGCTTGGAAGAGAACTGCAGGTGGTGCACATCACAACATTTCAAATCTTCAGCCAGTTTTCATTCTTATACAAAAATGAACAAATTAACTTAAACAGAGACAATTACACTAATAGTTAATTAATATAAAATTATATACCTGAAAAAATATTTAAAAATTGCTTTCTTTTTTTAAAGTCGGTTTTTTATTGATGTTTATTTTATATACCTTGGATTGCCTAAAACTTTTTAGGTAAAAGAGACTCCATAATCAGAAAATAAGTTTAAGAAGGGCTGTCTAAGGTGGTTTACAATCCCTTCAATCTGTCAGTGAAAACAGGCATTATGACTTTCACTGTTATCTGTTTCTACTCATTTTTAAACATTTCCTGTCATTAGGAGAATAAAACAAGCATTGTGAGGTTAAAATATGACTTTTTTTTAGTATTCTTTTATTTTTCATTAAAAAAATTACACTTCC